>JASDQU011103656.1:44957-56666 GCA_032191745.1 Picea mariana
GGGGAACCTTTAGTTGTGGGGAAACAACCATCTTGCCGGAAAAAATAGCTAGGTATCAACCTTCAATTGTGGGGAAACAAATAGTTTGGGGGAAACAACCAGTTTGGGGGAAATCCCTCACTAGAAAATAACCTCAATCCTGGGGGAAATCCATTTCGACAGGCCCTATAGGTATTTATATTGGCCTACTATATACATGAGTTGCAAACACTACTTGGGGTCAACCGAATCTGACGGGCATCCCTCTGCAAGGGGATTTTCTTTCTCAACCTACAAACCCCATGTTTCCTACTCCCCAACCCTCTCAACAAAAATATATGGGAGGAACGTTAGGTTTTACCATGCCAACGCAACATGTATATGGTCATATTGGTACTTCCATCTCACATTAGTACTACTAGTATTCACAACCAAACCAAAATCTTCCCTTTTTGGATACTTTAGATCTATCATATTTTTCATGTTTGATTAATGATTCCATACAACATGCCACATTCTGGCCATGCATCCCAACCAAACTACCCTTTGACATTCTGAAGTTCGACGGGAAGCCTAGATAAGATCCTAAAAACCATGTAATGACCTTCCATCTTTGGTGTTCTTCTAACTCTTTGATGGATGATTCCATTCGAATAAGACTTTTCCAGAGGATGATTACATGTTTAGCACCTAAATGGTATATAGATATACATCGTAACTCCTTTCTCGACTTGAATTCTCTTGCTATGGATTTTTTGACCCATTTCCAACTGCCAATCCAATATGAGACCGATACCAAGATTTTAACCTCGCTTAGGAAATCCACCTCCACCCATACATATGATCATATTCATGAATGGAGGTGACAACAAAGGTTGATTAAAGCTATCATTCTAGACCAACTCCTGAAAGATTGGTTTATTAAGTCATTCTTGCCACCCATTTCTCAAGATGTTTCCATGGGATGTGTTGTTACTAAGGAGAAAGAAATCAACTGTGATGAATATTTGAACTTGGTATATTTCCAATCCGACACACTTTATGAACTGCTTCCTCATGCTCCTCGTCTGTCGAATGATCCTTTGAGGCCAGATCTGCAATCCCATGTCAGTGACATGGTAGGTTCCATAAAACTATAGTCTACGACCCAATTGACTTGAAAACAAGGCCATCTGACCTCCACCCCATCCTTATCCCACATTGGTACCAATACCAAATCTTCTCGCTCTCCTGCATAAACCTCCGTGGTGAATGTGGTTCAATTCACTCCATCTCCACAACTTGGAAGTAAGAAGAAAAATAAGGGTAAATCCAAGAAATCTTATAACCAATAGGGGAGTACGAAACCTCAAACAACTACTGACACAAAACTAAAAAGGAAGGAAAATTTTCCCTACCTAATTTACACACATGACCATTAGACAAAATATTCTCCTCATCATGAGAAAGTCACCAAATTTTTAAAGGGAACCTCCCAACTGGTAGTGTTAACTGAACCTTTCCCACCTCAGCAACAAAAAATGGTATCCCAAAATTCTTCCCCTCCAAAAGGGGGAAACACAGGTCATCCTCACCATGGGGATGCTTCCTCAAGTTCCACTATCTTTTTATGTAATGATATGATTATTTTAATGACTAGGGCCAAGACATATGAAAATCCTCTAATCACAATGCCAATGGAAATGGAGGTGCTACTAAAAAACCCTCCACCTCCACTACTCCTCCACCTTCTATCCCTCTTCAAATAGAGAAGCCTATTTCTAACTCAATATTGCACCCATCCAAGAGAACAATTTTAAAGTTTACTTTTAATCGAAGTTCTTGCGTCACCCAAAAATACAACATCATTGAAGATTTGGCACAGACACCTTACGCTATGTCGATGTTCGAAGTTCTACATAATTGTCCCAGTCAATGTAGAACCTTGTTTTCAACCATTAGAGATGTTGATCCAGAGGCATCAAATATTATTATGTTTAATATGGAATATTTTAAACGGACTATCTCCCACCACCTTACGTTCCAAATTCATACCATCGTTTGTGGGAAGAAAATTCATCGTACAATTTTAGATGAAGGAGCCTCAAATTTTGTCATGTCTTTATCCTGTTGGAGAGCCATTGGCTCTGATGACATAAACTAGTCTCAAAATACCCTTAAAGTGTTTGATGGATGTGGCTTCACACCTTATGGGATTTTACACTCTTTACCCATGAAAACAGAAGGTAAAACCATTTCTATTGACGTAGAAGTGGTAGACACGCCCTTGTACTATAATTGATTAATTGGTCGTAGTTGGTTTTATGTAATGAATACTTTCACTTCTTCATTTTTTTCCTGTTTAAACTCCCTCACCAAGGGAAAATTGTGACTATTGACCAACTCGATTATTGCACATTGGATATCCACAACAACAATACTAATAATATTCCTTTTCTGGGTCAGTCCAATCTCACGTATGAGAGTGTGGGGGTAGGTCTCCTCAAGGATTTCTCACTCATGGGAGTTTTTCCCTTTCCTATCCCTGATCTACCACATTAGTTTTCCATAATAAACCAATCCCCTGAATCATTTTATTCTTGGGTAGTACCTAGCCCGGATGAACTTGAATCACTAGGTGACACCATGCCGCTTAGTCAAGTTGAGGTTGCATATGACATGATTCAATCTGCCTCTTACATTTCATATTTAGATGAACAAAATATCATGGCATCAAATACTTACTCTCTACCATCCCAACTTGGCTCCTGTCCATCCTCTCTTGATTATATCATACATACTTTTCCATTAGATCAATCCATAATGGAGATTATGATCCTAGAAGAGTAACCATGGGAATATTACCATCATCAGTCATCTTTCCTTCCAAATATGGATTTGGTAGAGAAAAAAATCAAATCCATTGTTTCACATGATATTGTAAGAAACCCTCAGTCCCCCATTCTCACTCAAGAAACTGTCTCTGAGGGGAATTTAAGGAATATAACATTGACCACTTCTATCGACATATTAATGAAACCTAGTTTCGTGGAATATATTCACCTTGGATATAATTTCTCACCCAAAGATATTACAACATATATGACCTTATTTAAATAATTCTGCAATGTTTTCACCTGGATCTATGAATAAATTCTAGGTATTGATCCCTCCATCATTGTTCATGAGATCAAAACCTACCCCAGAGTCAAACCTCTCTGAAAACAAATTTGCTTGGTGCACCCTCAAAAGATTGTGGGAATTAAGGTAGAAGTTGAAAAATGTTTGAAAGATAAATTTATTTACCCTGTACCATTAACAGACTAGGTATCCAACATCGTTCCAGTCATGAAACAATAGGGGGCTATCAAAGTTTGTGCTGATTATAGGGACCTTAACAAGGCTTGTCCCAAAGACAATTACTCTACTCCCTTTATTGACCAAGTTATCAATAATTGTGATGGAAATGTCATCTTTTCATTTATGGATGAATTTTTATGGCTATAATCAGATTGATATACTCCCGTCTGACCAACACAAGACAAATTTCATATTCCCTTGGGGGACATTTTATTATTGTAAGCTACCCTTTGGTCTTAAAAATGTTGGGGCCACTTTCTAGTGGGCCTTGTCATATGCCTTTCATGATATCAAGCATATTATAGAACCTTACCTCCATGACTTACCCACTCTTTCATCTCATTGAGAGGATCATATTCAACATCTTAGAGCCTTTTTTCTTCAATGTCATCACTACATTATTCACTTGAATCCACACAAGTTCATTTTTTGCGTTGAAACTGGAAGACTCCTGGGCTTCATTGTCTCCCACGATGGGATTCGGTTTGATCCTTTAAAGGTGGAGGCCATCTTATCCTTACCTCCACTAACAACCCTCCACCAAATTCAAAGTTTTCAAGGGAAGGTAGACTTATTACACCGCTTCATCTGGAATAAGAAATTACGAAAGGGTTTGTGCACTTGTTGAAAAAGTATGTCCCTTTAATTTGGGATGACCAAGCCCAACAATAGTTTGATGCTCTCAAATGTGCATTAACTCATTCTTCGTTACTCCATCCCTTCAATTATACAATAGATTATATCCTTTACCTTGACGCATCCTTTTCCACCATCAGAATGGTTTTGGGTCAAGAAGATGACAATGATGAAGAACACATCATTTATTACCTAAGTAAGAGCCTCACAGGCCTTGAAACTCGTTATTCACACATGGAGAAGTTGTCTTTGGAAACAATCATTGTTGTTCAAATATTTCGTCATTACATTTTTCTCCGAAAAACCTCAATATTTGCAGATTCTAACCCCATGTACCACATATTGACATGTCAAGTACTAGGGGGAAAATACTCATGCTAGATCTTCATTCTCTAAGAATTCAATCTGGAATTTGCAAAATTAAAATCAAATAAAACTTTTTTTTTTTTTCGAGATTATTTGTGACCTTCGCCATATCGATGAAGAAATTATACCCATCGACTCTCTTCATGATGAATTGTTGTTCCTAATTAGCAAATCTGATCCTTGGTACAAAGATATTACTTTGTCTCTCCAAACCCAACGCTTTCAACCTGAACTATATCGTGAAGACCGTCATCGCATTCATCACCATGCAAAACATTACCTCATCATTGTAGACACTTTATATCACTGAGGTATTGAATTTATTTTACGATGATGCTTAACTCATGAAGAAATCAAATATGTTCTAAATCACTGTCACTCTGGAGCATGTGGCGTTCATCTTTCTGGGATGGCTACAACCCAGAAAATCTTTCACACAGGGTATTTCTGGCCTTCAATTTTCAAATATTATACAAACATCGTTAAAAAATTTCCAACCTTGTTAAGTGTTTTATCATAAAACACACTCACTTCCCACTCCACTTCATCCAGTAGTTTCCATCAACCCTTTTGCAAAATGGGGTATTGAATTTATGCAATGTAATCCTACCTTGGTCACGGGGTATGGGTATATTATGGTCGTAGTCAATTATTTCACTAAATGAGATAATGTTATGCCTACATTCACAAACGATGGAAAAACTATTGCATTATTCATATTCAATCATATTATTACTAGATTCGGGGTCTTGCAAGCCATCGTTACTGATCATGGTTCACATTTTCATAACCATATGATGGATGAATTAAGCACCAAATTGGGTTTTCTCCATGAGAACGCATCCCCATACTACCCCCAAGAAAATGGACAAGTATAGGACATTAATAAGCTCTTGAAAACCATGATCCAACAAATGGTGGGGGCACAAAAATTAAATTGGCACTTAAAAATTTTCTCTGCACATTGGGCTTACAATAATTCTGTAAAAACTACCACTGGATTTAATCCTTCCCAATTGGTTTATGGCCTAGAGGTAGTCCTACTGATTGAATGTGAAATTCCATCACTCAAACTAGCCATCAAAATCTTTCCCAACACCTTTATCAAGGAGGAATGGTTCTTGTATTTGGTGAAACTTGATGAGACCCATCGTGATGTCACTCTCTCCAATGAGACACATAAAAAGTGCATCAAGATGCAATACAATAAATCCATTTGACCTTGTGTCTTTGATAAAGGTGACCTAGTTTTAGTCTATGACCAAGACCACGATAAAATGGGGGCAAGTAAGTTAGAACCCATGACATGGAATAATTCTTACACTGTGAAATGAGTGCTACAAGAGGGTGCATATGAGCTAGTTGACTATGATGGAATCCCTTTGAAGGATCCAAAAAATGGGATCTATCTCAAAAAGTATTATGCTTAGGGTCTTCCTGCATTCGTGCTTTGTATATTATTGTACCATACATTTGGTGTGTTTTGGTTGTGGTGTGATTTTTTCTTTTGTGTGTAGGGTTTTGTTTCACCTATGGCATCTTATCCTACTTTGTTCTTGGATGCACATATGTTGGTGCCATTTCCTATATACTTTGGATTTGTGGGTGGTGCTAGTCAACATACCCAAAATTGTGCTTCTGCAACTTTTGAAGTCTATTCCCCCACTAATGAGTTAGTGAGTTCAGGAGGAGTTTTCCTTGGCCCTACAACAAATAATGACATAGAATATCATGGTATTATTGGACCTTTGACCGAGGATTCCTCTTTTGGCATATCTCACCTAATTGTTAGTCTCGACTCTCAACTCATGGTCTTTCAACTCAATCACATTTATTCCATTTGTGATCCTACATTACTTCATCTATATCTAAGGGTTCACCTTCTTTAAATATCATTTGAGTACATTAAATATCATCATATACCAAGGGAGTTAAACACAACAACTGATTTTCTTACAAATTTCATGTTAGACTAGCATCTAACGCATACATAAATCATAAATCATGTAAAAGTAAAAAAAATGAAAACGATCATTCGATTGAACACTTAAGGATAAACTTCTACATCATAACAAAAAAATTTCTACATCATAAAATCCATATAGGGGTAAAAACTGGGCTACATAATACAACTTCTTGTGCCACTCATCATAAAAAAATTCTAATGCCCCCATGAACTCCCACTTTTTGCCTCTAGAGATGATAAGGAACCTCCCGCATCTGGATCAGAGGGACACCCATGGTGAGCCCCCTTAGGTTCCTTTCCATGTCTTGAATGCTGGTTATGGGGATTGATTATCTTCTTGATTTAGAGATCTTTTTTTCAGCGATTTTTTTCCCTCATTTCCTGATGAGGGGGTGTGGGGGGGATTCCCCCCTCCCCCCCTACATCTGGAGCAAGGGGGGTACAAGGGGGGAGTGGGGGGTGATGCCACTTTATGGAGCCCCCCTTGGAATGGGATTCAGGGTAAGCACCATCGAACCAAAATTTTGGGAAAATTTTTATTGTAAAATATTGTAATTTTGTAGTTAATATGGACCGTTCACTCTAAGGTCACAAATCTAATGATAGAAGTTATGTTAGGGTTTATTTCCCTAGAAGGAAATCGTCTTCTCTGAGGAATTGTATTGGGGTTGTGGATTTTGAGTGAATATTATATTTTGAGAGAGGAGACTATGAGAGAAATCCGAAGAATTTACAACGGGTATGTTGTAGGTTGTATCCCTTCATTTGTTGGATAATAATAAAAGAATAGCATGACAATTTATCTGGTATACATATCCCACATTGGGTGAACCACATATATCTGTGCCTCTATTGTATTGTGTATTTTCTGTGTTTTATTTCCACANCCCCCCTTGGAAGGGGATTTAGGGTAAGCACCATCGAACTAAAATTTTCAGGAAATTTTTATTGTAAAATATTGTATTTCCGTAGTTAATATGGACCGTTCACTCTAAGGTCACAAATCTAATGATAGAAGTTATGTTAGGGTTTATTTCCCTAGAAGGAAATCGTCTTCTATGAGGAATTGTATTGGGGTTGTGGATTTTGAGTGAATATTATATTTTGGGAGAGGAGACTATGAGAGAAATCCGAAGAATTTACAACAGGTATGGTGTAGGTTGTATCCCTTCATTTGTTGGATAATAATAAAAGAAGAACATGAAAATTTCTCTGGTATACATAGCCCACATTGGGTGAACCACATATATCTGTGTCTCTATTGTATTGTGTATTTTCTGTATTTTATTTTATTGCTTTGCAGTCCTGATTTTATAACACTGAATCCCTCTAGCATCGAATTCCTCTGTCTGATAAGCCTCTCTACGTCAGTGAAATGGTGACATACCTATAGAACGAACTGCTCCTCAGTCTATGAGATAAAAAAAAATAATATTTTGGATCTCATTTGTACACACACACACACACACACACACACACATATATATGAAAAATCCAAAACAAGCATGTTACAAGGTCACATTCTTTGAAGACATACCTGACACATCCCATTGTGCTCCCTTGATGCAAGAGCATCGTCAACATCAAGAGAGTGTGGGGACAAGCGCCACACATTTTGAAGCATATGTCAAATTGTTTAAACTTTTGAAGAATGGATGCGCCAAACTTAAATGTGATAGTTAAGAAGAGGCGTACTTATGCATTGTATTGGACCTTGAGCGATCCGCTCTCGTCCATTGTAGGTAGGAAGCATTTATATAATTATGTAGAATTAAATTCTAGATTAGACAGTTTTAGAAGAAAGGAGGGAAAACGGATATAGACACCCTCTTTGTGCATTGTAACATAATTCTGGATAGTAAGAAGAATTTTGAGCATTGAGAAGAGAAGCAGAGAACTGTGTAGAAAACACCCATGTATAGTTGTTTGGATTAATAGAAGAAATTGATTCAAGTTCATGGCATTGTGTTTGTTCTCTGTGTATGAATGTTAAATGATATGCTCATGAGTATTTACTTCCTGTTATGCATTTGCTGTTATGCTGTGTATATGATTTCATGTGTTGAGAGTGAAGTCTGAAAGGAAGTAGAAGGAGTGAGGTTCAATTGTTTCTCTATCTGAGCAAGGATTTCTCTAAGGAGTGCAGTTGAAGTCATCCGCAAGGAGTGCATTGACAGAAGGCTTAGATAGTTTAACTCTTGTTCTCATTCACTCAGAAGTGAAATTGGGTTACAGGAGCCGTGCAAGGAGTGTGCAGGCTAAGGAGAGTCTCAGTCGTGAATCTGAGTGAAGTATTGGAGGACTGCTGTTGCAGGTGTGCATAGGGTCGAAATAACTCAACACTTAGAAGTGTTCGAGGATTTCCACAAGGAGTGCATGCAAGAGTCTTCATGGAGACTCGGAGTTGTGTGAAGCTTAGGAAGGATAAGGCTTCCAAGTTCGCTGAAGAGAAGGAAGGTACAATTGTGCGGGCTAACTGTCAGCCTGATGGAGAATCAGGAAACCCACGGTCAAGTGTTTTGCATCATTTGAAACCCCATAGCCCCGACGGGGATAAGACTATGGTCATGGGTTAATGGTCATATGAGCCAAGGCCTATAGCGAAGAGGGCTATCGTGAAAAAGGCACGTCGGGATTTGGGGAATCGCAAGTCCTGAGGAAATTGATATTTTGACACCAGAAAGTCTAAAACTCCGATGAAGGATATGACTGCGGTCATATAAGGAGAGGTCGCGTGGACTAAAGGCTTGGCCAGGTGGGGCTAAGGAAACAAAGGGGCGCATCAGGGATCAGTGATCCAAGTTACAAAAAACTCACGGGTGTTAAGATCCCGATAGAAGGAACCCCGATAGAAGGAGGGGGAGTCCCTGAAGAGATTACTATGGGTGGAATATTTCCTGATAGGGAAATAGAGAACCTTTGAGTTCTTCGGGCCGAGAAAGAAGAAAAGGTCCTGTGAGAGGACGTGCCCTGGGTGGCACGCCTGCGTCAAGTGGTATCAGAGCTTAGAAAATCTTCTTTGCTTTCTATAGCAGAGGAAAAGAAGAAATTCACCATGCCATCGAGGAGAAGGGATAAATAATCACCCGATCTAGGGGAGGAAAGGGAAACACCCAGAGGTAGGGGTAGGCAAGTGCAGAATCTAGAAGTGGAAAGAGAACTGCATAAATTACACTCCATGATTGTAGACATGGGGATAAGAGAAAGGCGAAAATCTGATGTAGGGGATATCAGCGAGTCCGAAAATGAAGATGATGCTGGACAGGGAGAAGAAGAAATCCCAGTGAAAGATGCAGCGAGTGAACGATTACTTAAAGCTGTTGCAAGAATGAGTACAAAGGTAAAATTGGACATTCCAGTTTATGAGGGAAATCTGGATGGGGAAGAGCTTCTAGATTGGATTAGAGCTCTAGACACTTACTTTGACTATGAAGATATCGAAGAGGACAAGAAGGTCAGGAATGCCATCACGAGATTAAAGGGACATGCAGCTTTGTGGTGGGATGAGCTACAAGCTGACAATTGTTGCCAAGGCAAGTAGAAAATTAAGAGCTGGGATAGGATGATTGCAAAGATGAAAGAAAAATTTATTCCTAGGGACTATCAAATTTCTTTGTTTAGGAGAATGCAGAACCTGAGACAGAAGCTAATGACAGTAAAGGAATATACTGAAGAATTTTACAGGTTGAACATTAGAGAAGGTCATCGCGAAAGAAATGATGAAAAAGTGGCCAGGTATATGAATGGCCTAAGATATGAGATTCAGGATGAGATGAGCATGGAAACCCTCCGAATGGTGGAGGATGCTTACCAAATGGATTTGAAAGCTAAAGAGAAGCTGAGCCATAAGCAAGGTCAGCGAGGCCAAGGCAGAAGTCAGCTTAGAGGCAAAGTAGTTGCCCAGGAAAGAATTCAAAAGCCTAGAGACGAATGGAAAAACCTCAGACTCAGACAGAGAGAGGTGGAAGTTTGCAGCGAGGGCGATATACTGAGAAAAGAGAACAACATACTAAGCAGAGAGGAGGATATGCTAATAATAATAGGTTTCCTCGTACCAGAGGAAGAGGAAGAGGAAGAGGTGGAGTAATTACATGCTTCACATGTGGAAAGAATGGGCACAGGTCGTTTGAGTGTCCAGAGAAAAAGAAAGAAACTGAAGAGACGCACATCGCCGAGGCACAGGGGCGAGATGTTGAGGTAGAATATGCTGAAGGCGGAAGATCGCTGGTGATGTGGAAAGTCCTTTTGACACCAGAGAAGGATATGGAGAATTCAGCGTAGAGAAACAGTCTTTTTAGGACTGCTTGCAAGACCAAGGATAGAGCATGCAAGGTCATTGTGGATAGCGGTAGCATGGATAATCTTGTTTCAACTGAGATGGTAGAGAAGCTGGAGCTGGAGACGACTGATCACCCGAGTCCATACAAAGTTTCATGGATACAGAAGGGACATCAGGTAAATGCCACTAAATAGTGCTTAGTTGACATTAAGATAGGAGGATATAATGACAAGATTTTATGTGATGTTATTTCTATGGATGTTTGTCATCTATTGCTGGGTAGACCATGAAAATACAATAGAAATGTGATTCATGATGGGAGGATGAACACATACACCTTGAAGAGGAATGGGAGAACCCATATGTTGCATCCAATTGAGGATAAAGAAGTGAAACCGGAGGTAAGAAACACAGTACTTTTCATGAGTGGGAAGGAACTTCTTACAGAAGTTAAGAAGAAGGAGGATCCACAATTCTTTGTGGTCAGAAAGCCAAAAATTGTTATGACTAGCACAAGAGTGGATGATTTGCCAGAAGAGGTTCAAGGACTGCTTGAAGAGTTCGCTGATATTATAGTGGACAAACTACCTCGTTCGTTGCCACCGATGAGGAGCATGAGTCATCATATAGACCTCATACCAGGAGCTAGTTTGCCAAATAAAGCCGTGTACAAATTGACACTGCAAGAGAATGAGGAGGTCAAAAGACAGGTCCAGGAATTGTTGGACAAAGGATTATGCAAGATACCAGATATATAAATTATGCAGAACAGAAATAAAATGCTAGAAATGGCAGAATAACAGTAAAATATCCAGCATAATCTCACAATACACAGAAATGATATACGAAATAGCAATAGAAAAGAACTTTGATTCAGAAAGAAATGTATGCGAGTGGCTGTATGGTATGTAGTGTTGTACCACCATTCGGCGAGGGGTAACCATTGAGCCCACTGGTGTTGTTTTTCAGAGGCAAAGCACCTCAGATATGTTTCCAAACACTTGTTGATGACTTCCATTTGACCATCTGTCTGGGGATGATAAGCTGAGCTGAGATGCAATTGTGTGCCTTGTAGCTTAAACAGTTCTTGCCAAAAATTGCTTGTGAAAGTTGGGTCTCGATCAGAAACAATAGAGTTTGGCAT
>JASDQU011103656.1:66942-79066 GCA_032191745.1 Picea mariana
CATTGATTTACGAGCATGAGAAAGAACAAAGACTAAGCTCGGGATTGTTTTCATTTTTATGGAAGCTTAAAACAAAACAAAAATATCCTTGGGATAAATTTTATTTTTACACAAGCTTACAAACTAAACAAAACTATGCTTGGACCTGGTTTCATTTTTACGCAAGCTTGAACCAGAGGAAACTATTCTTAAGGTAGGTGGTTTCATTTTTACACAAGATTGAACCATATAAAACTATGCTTGGACTTCCCAACGTATAATACAGGGATGGTTGGTACTTAGCCCCCATCTTAAGAAACTAGTGGCTCAACTTAAGAATGAAATCCAAAGGTTGGAAGCATTGCCCCCAAGCTTCGTTTCGTCTGACTGCAAAGGTGAATAAAATGAAGCTTCAAATACTAGACTTGAATCAAACAGATAGGGGGAAGTTGTTTCATTTTTTAACGAGATTGACATAGGAGAAGAACTAGGCTCGCGAATCCAGGTTCAATCCCTAGACCCCTGTTTCATTTTTTAATGAGATTGACAAAGAAACAGGAACTATGCTTGTAGACTCTGTTTCATTTTTTAAATAGGTTGCTACAGAGACACAAAAACTATCCTCACAACTAGTTTCATTTTTTAATGAGATTGAAATCAGAATACCATGCTCAAGGCTGGTTTCATTTTTTAATGAGCTTGAAATCAAAAAATCATGCTCAAAGATGGTTTTCCTGATCATAGCTTTCAAGAGGATAATTCTCTAGAAGGAAAGGCATGTCAAGGGATAAAACTTGGTCATGGATTCCAAGAGATCTTCACTCGACGAAAGAAACACACTATGGAAGGAACAGATGTTGATGGTCACGATAAGGGTAAGGATATTAGGCTCCAATAGCCCTACCAAAGAGATCACCATGTCAACTACCGAATCCAAGTCATAAGAGAGTGATCTTACAGTGAGAGGCTCATCTTCATCGACAGCTGAAGGCATGGGAGACAATGCCACATAATTGACCTCTAATTTTACTCTCTAGAGGGAGAGTAGGATCGAACAATGATGGGATCAGATCGACCACTTGGGTTTCATTCTCCAAGGGGAGAATGGGGTTGATAGGTGGAAATAGATCGACCGCTTGGGTTTCACTCTCTGTAGGGAGAGTGGGATTGACCGAGGATGGGATTGGATCAACCACTTTGTCAACTGGTTCAACTAAGGACGTGACTAGATTGAATACATGATCAACCAGACTGACCAATGAAGGGGCAGGATTGATCATTCCATCAGCTACGGGTGGGTCGAGAGTAAGCTTGTGATAAGAAGCTAAAAGTTGGGGCTGTGAAATAGTCATGTCTTCCAGTAATTTCAAGGCTTCATCCATACAATGGAAAAGGTGATTTAGATTACTCCCTTTGCATAACATACATGATAACTTGAATCTAATTTTCTTCTTCCCAACAATATCTTGACTAGTTGATGCGAGGTCATCAACATGTCGTTCAGAGGTTGACGACGTGGGTTGGCGAGGTTGTGTAGACCATGCTTCTATAACCTTGGATAGACCAGGGAAATCCTTAATAATATGGATACCCTTACAAAGCATGCAAGGGTACTTAGGATTACAGGTTGTTTGGATGATCTTGGCATCATCAACACTCCCAGAATGATTAACAGTAACTGGTTTCTTTCCAACATGTCTGGTAGTGGTTGGAAGTTTGGACCCTTGTTTATTTTCATTCTTCTTATTCTTCCATTTCTTCTTCTTCATATCCACCAAGTTACTAGCTTTAGAGCTTTCACTCGGTGAAAAATATGAAAAGGAAGAAGAGCTTGCAAGTGAAGAAGGCGAAGAAGATGTTACCAGTGAAGAAGGTGAAGGATCAACATGAGGTTGATTTTATTGGGGGGAAGTGTTTACAAATGAAGCACTAACTGCATTCAATACTACCTGAGTGGAAAATAACCATACCGGTAATCCAATTGTGAGACCTAGAAGGCTCAAAGTAGAGATGTGTTGATGGCCGAAAATGACCTCTTGTCAACTGGAGGAGTGAATATAGTCCGGGGTTGTCTAATTAACCCAAGCCATTTGGATTAATCCACTCTGACAGGCTTAGTGGCTTTGTTGGCCTATCTAAGTCCTAAAGAAAGTGAAAAAACAAAACTAAAGAAAATGCAATAACTTGGTGAAAAACAATCGCTAAAAACTATATATAGATCTAATATATATTCACAGTTTAACTTACTAATATTTATAAAATAACTCTACTTATTATATGTACAATATATACAATTGATTCTATTTCTAATATATATATATATATAATATGTACACAATACGAATTTTAATCTAAATCCGTGAAAATCGAATATAAATTGATTTTTTTTTAAGCAACAGTGAAACTATTATTTAATCTGTTTATATTCTAGAAATGAAATGCCAAACTGTCTAATTGAAAAAAAAGATAATAGATAGTAGAAGATGTTTTGACTGCAGAAAATTTCTGTATTCATTAAACTAATGAAATCAAACTAACAAACTGACCTGTTATCGTATCTCATATGTGTTCAGTGTGTAGCATCCAATCTCTTTGTCTGATGAGGTAAACCCACAATAGATACTACAATTGCTTCTCATAAACGTGAAGCAATAATGATGGAATTTGAATGATAGAACATATAAGAGATATGATCACAACAATCTCATGATTTCACAAGCAGGCACATTAATATAAATCTCGCTGTGAGAACTTGTGTATAAACGTTCAATAAAAGATAAAGATAAATCTCTTAATTCAAGTTTGGATAGAATGATTGTTGTGTGTTAAATATGGAACATAAAACATGGATAATATATAAATTTTTATCATACCAATCTGTAGTAAACCATGACAACGAAAGCAATCATAATCTAATTACAAATTCAACTAATCATGACTTGAATAAAACCATAATATGGACAAGCTAAAGCTGTGATGAGTATTATATTTCATTCAAGTCTGTAGATGAAAAATCCATAGTCTTGCCCCAGGCAAAGATGATCTCATGTTTACAAAATAACATGCTTATATAGGTTCCAGGAACACAATCTTTCCTGTTGATAATATCAAATCTGTTCCAAAAATATGGGGGATGCAACCTCCCTGATTTTACTTGATATCAAAATACAAACAACCTAATCTATTTACTAAAAACACAAAGTTCATATGGCTGGAAGATCTCAACAGTGATTCATATTTCCTTGAAAATCATGGGTTCCTGAAAACAAATAAAAATGGGAAGATTTTAGATACGTTTTCAATTGTAAAATCAAGCAATTTGCATTTTTCTAACTGGCTACAGAATCTTACAATTTTGTAGCTAGTTATAATTATAACTACAATCATATTTTATTCAACAAACAAAACAAACTAAAAAGTAATCTATTCAAACAAATCGTGTATCCTAAATTGAGAGTGAAAAAATCATGCTAAACTTTGAAAAAGATCATACCTCAAATCATGGGATTAAAACATATCAAGCAATCTTGGAGTTTACTATTGCTGTCTCTGCCTCTACATTCTTAAAAATGACAGATCCTATACTTTTTTGGTGTTTGTCTTTTGCTTGACCTATGGATTGGAGTCTACTGTTCTCATTTGTCAACGAATCCACTTGGTCTTTCAACGAATCTAGGATCGACACTCATTACACTGTGGTTGTAGGGACTGTGTATTGGCACTGATAGAATTAATGGTTAGAGAATCATCCATGCGAAATGTAGGTTTATCACAGAATTGAATGCCGGGAAATTCAGGATTATCCTTTAGACATGGAGGTAGGTTGCTAACATAATCGTATGGTCTGTCAGGGCAAAGTCCATATGACATTGGATCCTCTTTGGCCAAGAACCTTTCAATTTCTGAATCTAAGTCTTCACTTACCTCAATTGTGTTGTTTGTGTCTGCACAGGGTTTGGATTTGTTTCGAGCACATCGTGCAATCAAATGAACAGCCCTTTTATTCTTGTAATTAACATCGATGCTGCCCTTGAGCTTCTTCTCTGTGGGTTTTTTAACAGTCTTAGTGCAACTCTTAGGGTGCGAACCCAGTTGATTTTCCAGTTGAGTAGCAATAGGGTAGGTCGAGGGTTCAATATTAGGGACAGGATCACAGGCCAGGAGTGGTGGAGAAGAGGCTGTAGTGTTCACGAGGGTTTCAACAATAACCGGTTTATCAACCTGTCCCAATTCACTATTGCTAAAGCCATTTCATAAAACAAAGGCATCCCAACAATCGTTGTGTAATTGCAACTGATGCACAAGGATAATCTTAATTAAACCATGATAGAATAAACTCGAATTAGACCTTTTCCTCCTAAATCATTTTCCCATTTTGTACAGGCTTCTAAGCAGGAAGTAGGGCATGTTCAATGGGAAGTCAATGAAACTCATAAGCAATCGCAGATGATATAGAAAAACTAACCCAAATCTTCCATCACACGTAATGAACTATTTCACAATAGCAAGTAGATCATGCCACCTAGGTTTTAAGGATGAGACAGGCATACCTCGGTTGCAACTAGTAATTTTCCGTGAGGTGAACAACAAAGACCAGGGGACCTCTTCAACTTTTGCATTCTTGAACCATTTTTGCTCGACAACTGGTAAACCTGTATCTTGGCTTAAAAAATATTCAGTTACCTCTAGCTGCACGTCACCTATCTTTGCTCTGCAACCATTGAAGGTCAATGTGAACTCTTGGGCAACTCTCAGATTGAAACCCTTAAATTTTTCAATGAATACACGCCAACCGTTCCTTTCTAAATCATCCCTGGCGTTATCATACGATAACAAGGTTTGGGTGACATTGGGATCAATCCTTTNGGATCTAGTGGAAAGGATTGATCCCAATGTCACCCAAACCCTTAAATTTTTCAATGAATACACGCCAACCGTTCCTTTCTAAATCATCCCTGGCGTTATCATACGATAACAAGGTTTGGGTGACATTGGGATCAATCCTTTCCACTAGATCCATGGATAACATAAGGGAATCAACACAGAACTCGGAGGTAGGGTTTGATAAAAAACCACAGAGCCATAGCCCCGAACAAAACAATGCTATGACAGTTCAAAATGGTAGGCAGAGGCGTTAATCACCATGCATGGGAATGAGATCGTGAAGCCCGAGGCCATACAGAGAAGTAATATCATGCTGTACTTCATATGACACCTTGGCATATGGGTACGTATAAGGATGTAAACACTTGAAAACCATAGAACGCACATTCATGACTTGATTACAAAGGTAAATGTATCAAATAAACATTGAATAATTAAAAGTTTTATGAATCAAAACCCCATTGATATTAATCAAATATTAATGAGTGGAGGTTTTTCACTTATGTAACCAAGGCACGTTTAGGAACAAGGGGTTATAAACAAGGAAAACAATCATGTTCATAGAAAAATACGACAATTCGATAATAGACCATATGAACTGTTTACCTTTAATCAAAAATTGAAACAAAATGTCAATTCCAGCTGCGAGTTTTCATGCTTACAGTCATGAAAACAAAAATCGAAAGGAAGATGTGTAAAAAGTGACAAGTGACAAGTGTCATTTAGTGAGAATGGTCATGACGAGTAACGAAAATTTAAAGACTCGGTGTAGGCAGCTTATAAACAATAGAAATTATATTAATTCTACCAACAATGGTGACACACTGGGAGAAGCAGTTATCTCTACCAAATAAACGAGTTCAGATTAGGATAATAAAAAATAAAAAAAAAACTTCAAATAAAAAACAACCAAAAAGCTGTCTGAACATCATAAACATTTATAATGCATTCCAGTTTCAGATTACTGTTATTTTAAAGAGACGAAAACTGACAACAATCTTAATAGAAGAGAGTCATGATATTAAAGTTAAAATCTTCAATACTGTTGACAGGGCCGCTGCTGCCAGCAGGCATCCATAGCCTCGACATGGATGTCAATTAACCCACTCCGATATCTGTATCATTCCAAGAAGTTCCAGATCAGAACGAAGGACATTTAGGGTAAAAAAGAATCCATATCTGAAAATTTTCATATACTTGACATTGCTTCGCTGCCAGTGGGCATGTTCAGTACCCCGACGAAGTTATCTTGGTGTCATGCATGCATTTACCCACTGCCAGCAGACCTGTTCAGTATCCCAGTGGGTTTACAATAACTTCCCACAACTCTCTGAAGATTTATTTAGTTTTAAAGATTTTTAATAGAGAAGGGTGACACTGAAAATCCTGGTTTTTGGACATATCTTAGTAAATTACAAACCTTGAAGAAATTTCTTAGCTGTCCTTCCTTAAGATATAGAAATAGTTTGTTAATAAAACTGACTTTCAAGAGCAGGGAGACATCTCTGAGTTGTTCTCTTAAGGAACAGGGACAACGTAAAAATAATTTTTTATGGATGATCATGAGTACCTTCAGTTGCAAATTGAAATCAAGAAACACTTTTCAAACAAGAAGTTATCTTTAACATGGCTGCAAACTCAGAAAAATATCACAATTGGTGTTTAAACAACTTTCAACAGTCATTTCTGAAGGGAAATTTTTCTATTATTTCTGTTTGAACTAACCCATTATGCAGGCATATATGTTTTAAAAGAAAGACCGATAAAAAATGGAAAAATCAAAACAAACCAGCAAAGAAAAACCAACAACAAACAAAACAGAAAATATTTACATAGTGTACATGGGAGTGTCATCAGGCAAAGTACCTTTTTAGAGCTTGGCCATTCACTAGAAAAGTGTCTAGCTGCCCCTCTAAATTCTGTAATCGGAAGGAACTGGGACCCAATTTTTCAGAAATTAAAAATGGTCCCAACCACAACTTCTGAAACTTAGTATGCTCTCCTTTTCCCTCATGAGGTTTGTCCCATTTTAGGACAAGGTCACCTACCTCAAAGTTTCTGTCAGAGGCAAAATTGGAATCAAACCAGTTTTTAATAATGAGTTGATGTTGATCCAATTTCCGTTTTGCTTGAGCCCTCACTTCTTCTAGTTTTAACAAAGCGGTAATTTGACTCTCCATAGGGGGACGGTCTTCTTCTTGTACTTTCTACGATAACTGCATAGACGGAAGGAGGACATGTGGTGGAAGAATCACCTCTCTGTCGTAAAAGAGAAAGAAAGGTGAGTTACCCACAACAGTTTTAGGAGTTACTCTATCAGCCCAGATTGTGTTTAACAATGCGTTATGCCATTTTTTATGGTTTTCGGAGACTGTTCTCTTGATAATTTTGATCAAATTTTTATTAGTTGATTCTGCCAAACCCTTGCCTTGGGGGTAATAGCTGGTAGAGTACTTTAATTTAATTCCTTTTTCTAGAGAGAAATCACTCATTTCAAGAGACGAAAAATAAGAAGCATTATCAAATACCATGCATTCGGGGATACCAAAACGAGTAATAATATTTGAATTCAAGAAGGATATTACCTGGCCGGTATTTACATCTTTTAATGGGGCAGCCTCAGACCACCTGGTGAGGTAATCTGTGGCTGTTATGATATATTTATGCTGCTACAAGGATGGCAGATTGATTGGGCCTATAATATCTAGACCCCATTGCTGAAAAGGGGAGTCTACTGAAACTGGTTGCAAAGGGAAAGTTGGTTTCTGTATCCGTCCGGATGCTTTTTGACAAATTACACACTTGCAACATAAAGCATGAGCATATTTAAAAAGGGTAGTCCAGTAATAACCTTCTCTTAATACTTTATGGGAAGTGGTGTCTCCACCAAAATGCCCACCAGCTTCTCCTGCATGCAATTCCAATAAGAATTTTTCTGCTTCATCTTTCTCAAGACAATGCATTAGTACTCCATCAAAATTTTGACGAAACAAAATACCATTAATCAGCTGAAAAGAAGCAGATTTTAATCTTAATGCTCTCCTTTTTGTGGAATCAAGGTGATAGGGAGTTGATCCATGTATAAGTTAAAATTTTATGTCATCATACCAAGGACTAACAGGGTTTTGTGCACAACAGATTTGATTTTGATAGTGTTGTCCTGGATTTGACATATCATTTTCTTCTTGCTTTCCTACAGCTGAATCATCGACCAATTTGCATAACTCTTGGCCTCTTACAATTTGTGCTGGGGTGATTTCTATGTCATACTCTTGTAAGGATGTGACCCAATTTTCCCTTTTTTCGCCTAGTTCTTTCTGTACTAACAGATTTTTGACAGCCAGGTAAGGGACAATGATTTTCATCCTCGATTTCAACAGATAAGATCATAAGTGCTTTACTGCTTTGAAAACAACATAGGCTTGTTGATCTACTGCTGGGTAATTAAGTTCCGCCCCCTTGAAGGCTGAGCTCATAAAGGCAATTGGGACTTCATTGTTTTCAACGTTCTTTTGAGTTAGGATGGCAGCGTATGAACGGTCAAAGGAAAACGTGTAGAGGGTGAAGTCTTGGGAAAAGTCAGGGATCATTAGAGAAGGAGCGTCTATTATGGCCTTTTTTATTGAATCAAAATCCTGGCTTTCTAAAGGTCCCCAATGGTACTGTACATTATTTTTTATTAATTTTTGTAATGGTCTCACCATTTCTGAAAAGCTGGGGACGAATCTCCTAACAAAGTTTATCTGACCTAAGAAAGATTGCATGGACTTTTTTGACAAGGGAGGGGGCAGTTTCGAAATGACTTGAGTTCTTTCAGGATCGATAATCATTCCTTCACTCGATACAATGAATCCAAGGAGTTTACCTTGTTCTACTACGAAGATAGATTTTTTTGGATTCAAAGAAATGTCGTACTTACGACATCGCTGTAGAACGGATCTTAAATGAGCTAGATGATCTTCTTTATTTTTCAAGAAGACAGTGACGTCATCCGGGTAAACTATGACAGATTGATTGATTAAGCCTCGGAAAGCGATGTCCATCGCTCTCTGAAAAGTGGCACCAGCGTTTATGAGTCCAAAGGGCATCTTTCTATAAGTGTATGTGCCCCATGGAGTGCGGAAGGTGGTTTTGAGTTGGTCTGGAGGGGAAATCAGGACTTGGTTATACCCTGAAAAACCATCCAGCAAGGATAATCTTTCAGAACCATATACCTATTGAAGGATCTTTTCCATGGGAGGGACAGGGTAGTTGTCTTTATCAGACACTCGGTTAAGATTTCGGAAATCGACACATAGTTGGATTTCACCACTCTTCTTTCTGACATGAACAAGATTAGAGACCCATTGTGTGTGCCTAACTGGGAAAATTATCTTAGCGTTTAGGAGTTTATTTAATTCCTTCTTGACTGTTGGTTCGAGTTTTGGGTGCATTTTGCTTAACTTTTTTTGAAAAGTTTGGGTTTGGGGTTTCATAGGGATAACGTGTTGTATGATGTTAGGATCAAAGGTTTTCAGGTCATCGTACGTCCAGGAAAAAACATCTTTGAATTCCTAAAACAACTTAATAAACGCTAATTTTTCTTGCTCAGAACACCCCACCCCTAAATTAATGCACTGTGGGTTGTCTTTAGTTCCCAGATTTACTTTTTCATGCGTCAAAGAGGAACTATTCATTTTACAGTTCACTGATTTTTTGAACTTGTCATGAAGATCATAAAATTTTTCTAATCTAATTACAGATTTTGGGATAGAGTTTACCATGTCTGATGAAGATTCTAGAGATATCGGATCTGGTATTACCATAAAGTCACGAAGATTTTCGTCATGGGTACCTTCGTCGATCAACGTGCCCTGGAAAGTTTCTTCCATATGCAGAAAACTTATAATTTGTTGATCGTCATAGAAGACTCTCCAATTCGTGATGTTGTTTGGGACAGACAATCTAAACAACAGTTTGACAAAAAATTCATTCGGAGATAAGCCTTCTGCAGGAAAAAGTTTTGAAGCGACATTAGCTAGCAAATCAGCTTCCGAATTATTCAATCTAGGAATAGAATTTATGTTAAATGTGAAGAACTTGTTCATTAAATTCCATACCTTAGTTTGGTAGCTTTTAAGGTGCGAAGATAAATAGTGGATAGAATTTTTTACCTGTCTAACCACGATTTCCAAATCACCAAATATAGTCAAATTTTGAATGTTCAGATCTAACGCTTTTCTGAGGCCTTGCAGGAGTGCCTCATATTCGGCTGTGTTGTTTGTACATTCAAATTCTAACCTGCAAGCAATCAGAGTCTTGTTACCTACTGGATCGATGAGCACGCAACCTGCACCAGCTCCTTCCTTGGATTTTGACCCATCAAAGTAAAGAGACCATATTTGACTATTGTCGGTTGCATGTGACCACTGGGAGGAAGTTGTTGGCTGCGTATATGTCAAAATTTCATACTTTTGTTCTGGGTTAGTGATAGTAGAAGTTTCAGCCATGAAATTACCAAAAAACGTATCCATCCCCTGTATTTCGAGCGAATCAACAGAAGGAGTGAATGGTTCATTGGGATCATTTAAATCAGTCACCGTGAACTTCAAATAACGTTCATGATTTACCTTGATTCTATTGGGCTTTCCATTCTCAGGCAGCCACAAGTGAGATCAATCCATCGCAAAATAGTCATGTAATTGTTCTGACTAGTCTCTGCTTAAGAACAAACCATAAAATTCTGGGATATCTACAACAATAATATCAATCACTTGATGAACTTTAGGATTAGACGACAATCTTATAAGCACATTTCTTAATTCGCCTATCACTTTAACACTAGTTCGATCAAGCTAGATAATTTTCAAGCTGGATGGTTGAACTTCGGCATTAATCTTTTGACAAATAGACCAAGGCATTACGTTAGATGATGCACCTGATTCTACCATACAGTTATGTACATTCCTATTGAAAATTTCAAAAGTTAACAAAAATGGAGGGACATTTCTATGAGTATTAACAGTGGAAGATTGTTGCTTTTTACTCATAGCCTCTAAAACTAGTTTATCTACATTTGTTACATTATTTACAAGAAGGTCTCTTTTATCATGAGGCTCGGACGTAGTTTTGGCGGAGGCCTTCTGAGGAGTTTTGGGGTTGTTTTGAACACCTTTGCTGTTGTTCAGATTGCTATTTTTGCTGTTCTCTGCAATATTTTGTAGTATTTTTTGCAGAAGAAAAGGGAATTTTAATCATTCATAAAGATAAATGTTAGCCTTAAGCTTCTTTAGATCTTCAACCAAATCATAATCTAAACTTGGGTTTACTTAATTATGTTTAGTCTCAATCGATTTAGAGTGTTTTGGAGGCAAAGTCGTAGTGATTTCAGAAGAAGGCTTATTTGTTATCTTGCTCCTAGTATTGTAAGATGCACTGTTTCGAAATTATCTTGAAAAATGCTATCCAAAAAATGTCCAAAAATATTCAGAGAGGATTCATTTTCTTCTACTGTCTCTTATTTTGCTACTTCTTCAGGAATCTCGGGAGGAATCAAATTATCGTGTGCTTCAAGGATCGTTTGAATAGCAAATTGTAGGCTTTCTAGATTTAGGCCTTCAGTATTTGAATTAGGTCGGTTGGTGGGGAAAGGCTTCGTAAAAGGGGGTTTGTAAGGCCCTTTGCTTGAAGAGGCTTCTTCAGCCGACCTTTTCAAATCTATAACTTGGTTGGATAGTTTTTGAACGACTTTCTGTAAGTTTTCTAAATTCGAATTGTCAGGTTGAGCTTTGTTTTGGGAAGGTCTAAGGAGGATTTCGATTTTTTTTTTGGAAGATGAACTAGTCTTTGTCTCGTTGCTAGTAGTGTCTTTTAAAATAAGGATGTCTTTCTCGATCTGACTGGCCTCTTCGAAGGCTTCTAACAACGGGGCTTTCTTGGATATTTTTACCCAAATGGCTATGTTTTGATGTAAGGCTTTTGTATAATATGTGATAATAAGATTCTCGGTAGGCATCGAATCTGTGGGGATTCGGTTCTTTAATGTCAAGAACATTTGATTAAAGTCTTTAATATTTTCTTTGGGGTTCATTCTTAAACTAGAAATCTCCATGACTAGAACTTCAGGAGACTTGTTGTCTCCAAACTTCTCAAGGAAATAGGATTCAAATTTCTCCCATGACACGATGGTGTGGGGCTGTTGGGAAAAGTACCAAGTAGAGGCATTTCCTTCAAAGGTGTAGGGAAACAATCTACAGACTACGTCTTCATGCTCAACACTACG
>JASDQU011103657.1:0-20260 GCA_032191745.1 Picea mariana
AAAGTTTTTTTTTTTATAAAATAATAAACTCCTTACCCCTTTCTCGTCACATGGTTAATGATAATTATCATTATTATTTATTTATTTTTATTTGTATTGTTATATATATATATGTGTGTGTGTGTGTGTGTGTGTGTGTGTGTGTGTTTATTTTTATTTTTATCACAAGTATCTCTTAGACCTAGGCTTTAATTTCCTTGGTTGGGTGGCATTTTACTAGGAAATTTGTTTTAAACATTTCTCATCACAGTATTCATTCTAAGGCCATATAGGTTTATTAATTTATTATTTAACAATGCAACGCACCCTTTAGGACATGCTAGGTGATCCAATGGTGCCACTCGCCTCTTTCAATTTTTCTTGCACGACGTGCCCTTTAGGACGCACTACGTGTTGCAAGGGTGCCACTCACCTCTTGACTGACTTGGTAGACATCAAAAACCCTTGGAGTCAATACTCTGTGAGGTGATCTTGTGGGATACCAAGGGCCTCTAAGGAATAAGGCCCCTGCCTTATTGTGTGCCCCTTAGAATCATTATGAGTGATTGTCATAGTCGTCCCTCACGGCATCGTGGGTCTTCTCTAACTAGGTAGTCGTTAACCTATAGTTCGAGACATGGTGGGAATCCTAGAAGGCTGTGGCAAAGCTATTGTCCACACCTCTCCTTCAATGTCTCTGGTAGTCGTGAGTGACCCCTCTACTCCATATGTGTGTCTGGTTGACAAGCTATCATAAGCCTACATCATCAGCGAGTCATGCCAGATATAGTATCCAATATCATATCATCTAATCAGATGCACAAATGTTAGATATACAACAATCAAACCCCCATAATTTCTCTCCCTGACTCGATCCGGAGTCCAAGGGGTTCCATCGATGTCTCTACATCCTCGAGGTCCAAAATCCTACACAGTCAGGAAAATCGAGTCAATAGAACCTGTCTAGGTCAATGCAGCGAAATAACATGCCATCAATTCATAACACCTCATAATCATAAATCAAATGCCCAAAAGTATAATAATCTAGATCACTTGCGAGAAAGTGTCCTCAAAGAATAACTTTTCTTAGTGCATGCAAGAGCGGGATGTTACAATAAACCAACCCATGTTAGTGATTATTTTTCCGATTATAACTCGTGATGGGAAATGACACCACCTTGAGATTTCCATAATGCATAATATTGGAGTTATGATGTTGAAGTCCTGAAAAATGACCACTGTGTTTCTCTCTAGTGGTGTTGTGGGATTGGACATTGATGCATGGGGTTGTGTTCTCGGTGTCCGAAAGTTTATTATCCAGATGACTAGTGTATGTAAGTATTTATCAAGATCACTAGTGTACATCAGTATTGATCTATATTAATGCTTTGATAGATGGGGTCTAGTGCCAAGAGCCATGATAGCTCGAGATGTATTGGTATGGTTCCATAGAGCCATTGTAGATGAGATAAGGTTTGGTTCTTAGAGCCTTGATAGGCTGAGAGGATTTAATCTTAATTCCAAAAGTCAGGATGAAAATATAGAGTGCTCATGCTTCCCCAATTGGGTCATGTGGACTTTAGATGCCTTTTGTATTAACTTGGGTCGCTTTATACTAGTTCAATAGAGGGTGTTGTGGATTATATGACAAGTAAATTAAAAAATTTAAGTAACATAAATATCGTTAACTTCAGGAAAAAGTTCCTTAAAGGGTGTTAGTATGTAATTCCCCATATTAATAATAATAAGAAGAATAAGAATAGTAGTAGTAGTAGTAACAATAAGAATAGTAGTAGTAGTAGTAATAATAATAATAATAATAATAAGTATTTAAATAGCATAAAAATAGAAAGAAGATAAATAATAAAAACAATTACTTTATTAATAGAATAAAAGGGGAAAGTAAGAAAAGATAAATTAAATAAACCTAAATTAGGAAAACTATAAAAATGACATGATTAATTATTTAATGACGGGTGCAACTTATGCATCTAACCTATTGCAAGAATGTGTAATAATAATTCTATATAATGAAGGAGGAGAAGAAAAATGGATATCTTTTGCTTGGGGAAATTTGAGGAAAAGGCTTGGAAGTTGGGATAGGTAGTTTATTGAGGGCCCAGGGGCTCTCAATCGCGATGAATAACAATGAAAAAATATGGATCAAAGCTTGGGAAAAAATGGATAGAAAGGTATAGTGTTATAATTCAATGTCCTCACCTCTTAGTTAAGTCCCTCAAATTCGCTCATTCTTGTCATTTATGTAAGGAATGGAAAGGAAGTCGTGGACTGGATATGACCAAGGAAAAACACTATGCATGAAACCACGACATCTTTCTCTCAAAAAAAACTATATCAACACATCAACATATCAATTTAACGGAGCAATCCTTCTGTCAACACATCAAGATAATAGTATGGATATTAAGATCCATCTTAACTCTGGATCTATCATGAAATGAGAGGGATAAAATTAAATCCTTCAAGGTGCAAACCTTTTCTTATTTATGGATCTATCATGAAATGAGAATACACCTAGAATGAAGAGTAGGAAGATGTTATTCGAATGTACATTTATGTATTGGATTAGATGAACTAATTCTTGTAAGGATGAACAATGATAATTAGAAGGTGATGGATAAATCACTAGGGCTTAATCATTCCTTTATGTAAATGGATTAAGCATAACATAATATGTAAATAGAGATGGCCTAGTATTTATATTCTATTGGAAATAGAAGTCATTCAATGAATAAAGAAAATGTGTAAAGTGATGTAATAACCTTGGGTAGTGATCAAAATATATACAAAATGAAGAATTTCAAAAAATTGATTATTTGAGGCATGCTAGTAAAGGAAATAATTTTTTTAGTGTTGAAATTCATCGGATTTCACTATCGAGAAAGAATACATGACTAGAGATTATTGTTCTATATGATGGTGTTTATGTGAAAGTAAAAAATTTATTCAAATAAAGGAAACATATAAAATCTTTAGCATACTAATAATGTGACTATTATCATAAATTGTTAACTTTATTGTACAAAGAAAAGGAAATTATTATTGGAAAACAATCGGTATCTTGATGAGAACATGCACTCATAGTACTAATGATCTTTTGTACAATTAGTTTGGATGACAAACTTAACCAAGTATATTCATGTGCTACATGGATGTTGTAATGATAATCCATTCATTAGATGGGATAGCTTGTATTCCTTGTATATATACTCATGAAAGGTGGTTTCTTGATTTTGTTGATGAACCATGATAATAATTCCCATGATGTATTATTAATTTGGATGCATTATGCATGGAGATAGTTACTATGTTCATGATGTTATGCTGTCATAAGATACCTGTAGTATTTACATATGATTTTATGTGGTTGCATTCATTATGTTGATGTAATGATTATCTTTCATAAAGATATGTCAAGGTTATAATGATATGATAGTATTTCATGATGTGATGACATGTGTTACTTACATGGAGTTCTTATGATGACATGCATGAACATGTGGTGATGGAAATGAGGTTGTATGCTCAGGATGACATGCGAGAGTTAGCATCTAGATTCTTTATTTGATATGTTGATATTATAATTATAACTAATACATCTATTACATGTTGTCAGGTGGTGATTCTTAGGTTATCCACTACTAGGCTAAGAATGCCAGTTAATTTAATGATCTCATCGGAGCCCATGCCTATGAGAGAGATTATATACAAAGTAACACCTTATGGGTAAAGGACAAACTAAATAAACCAACCTATTCTAGTGGTTAGCTTTCCGAGTATAACTCATGATGGGAAATGGTACCACCTTTAGATTTCCATAATGCCTAATATTGGAGTTGTGATGTTGAAGTTATGAAAAATGACTAGTGGTGTTGCAGGATTGGACATTGATGCATGGGGTTGTGTTCCTGGTGTCTACAAGTATTGATTTGGATCACTAGTGTATGTGAGTATTGATCTAGATTCATGCTTTGACAGATGATATCTATTGCCAAGATCCCTAATAGATCAAGATGTCTTGGTATGGTTCCATAGGACCCTTATGGAAGAGATAAGGTTTGGTGATTAGAGCCTTGATAAACAAAGAAGATTTAATCGTAATTCCAAAAGTTGGGAAGAAAAGCTATATGACTTGTGCTTCCCCGATGGGGTCATGTGGACTTTCGATGCCTTTTGTATTCACTTGGGTCACTTTATACTAGTTCAATACAGGGTGTTCTGGATTATACAACAAGAAAATTAAAATATTTAAGTAACATAAATATCGTTAACTTCAGGAAAAAGTTCCTTAAAGGTTGGTAATATGTAATGCCCCATAATAATAATAATAATAATAAGAATAGTAGTAGTAGTAACAATAATAATAACAATAAGAATAGTAGTAGTAGTAGTAGTAATAAGCATTTAAATAGCATAAAAATAGAAAGAAGATAAATAATAAAAACAATTACTTTATTAATATAATAGAAGGGGAAAGTAAGAAAAGATAATTAAATAAAGCTAAATTAAGAAAAGGATAAAAATGACATGATTAATTATTTAAAGAGAGGTGTAACTTATGCATGTAACCTATTGCAAGAATGTGTAATAATAATTCTACATAAGGAAGGATGAGAAGAAAAATGGATATCTTTTGCTTGTGGAAATTTCAGGAAAAGGCTTGGAAGTTGGCATAGGTAGTTTAGTGAGGGATCAGGGGCTCTCAGTCACGATGAATAACAATGAAAAAATATGGAAAAAATCTTGGCACACAATGGATAGAAAGGCATAGTGTTACAATTCAAGGTCTTCACCTCTTATTTAAGTCCCTCAAATTCGCTCATTCTTGCCAATTACGTAAGGAATGGAAAGGAAGTTGTGGATTGGATGTGACCAAGGAAAAACACTATGCATGAAACCATGACATCTTTCACTAGAAAAAAACTATATCAACATATCAACATATCAACATATCAAGTTAATGAAGTAATCCTTTTGTCAACACATAGAGATAATAGTATCGATATTAATATCCATCTTAACTCTAGATCTATCATGAAATGAGAGGGATAAAATTAAATCCTTCGAGGTGAAAACCTTTTCTTATTTCTAGATCTATCATGAAATGAAAGGACAACTAGCATGAAGAGTAGGAAGTTGTTATTCAAATGGTTATTTATGTATTGGATTAGATGAACTAATTCTTGTAAGGATGAACAATGACAATTACTAGGTGATGGATAGATCACTAGGGATTAATTATTCCTTTATGTACATGGATTAAGCATAACATAAAATGTAAATAAGGATGGACTAATATTTATCTTCTATTGGAAATAGAAGTCACTCAGTAAATAAACAAAATATGTAAAGTGATGTACTAACCTTGGCTAATGATCAAAATATATACAAAATGAAGAATTCGAAAAAAAATGATTATTTGAGGCATGCTAGTAAAGGAAATAATATTTTTAGTGTTGAAATTCATTAGATTTTTCTATTGGGAAAGCATTCATGAATAGAGATTATGGATCCATATGATGGTGTTTATGTGAAAGTAAAAAATTTATTAAAATAAGGAAAACATATGAAATATTTAGCATACTGATAATGTGACTATTATTGTAAATTCTCAACTTTATTGTACAAAGAAGAGAAAGTTATTATTGGAAAACAATCAACATTTTGATGAGAACATGCACTCATAGTACTAATGAACCTTTGTACAGTTAGTTGGAATGACAAACTTAACCAAGTATATCCATGTGCTACATGGATATTTTAACGATAATTTGTGCATTAGATGGGATAACTTGTATTCCTTGTATATATAATAATGCAAGGTGGTTGTTTGATTTTGCTAATGAACTATGATAATAATTCCTATGATGTCTTATTACTTTGGATGGTTTATGCATCGAGATAGTTACTATTTTCCTGATGCTACGCTATCATAAGAGACCTATGGTATTTACATGTGTTTATATGTGGTTCCATTCATTATGTTGATGTAATGATTATCTTTGATAAAAATATGTCAAGGTTATAATGTTATCATAGTATTTCATGATGTGATGACATGTGTTACTTACATGAAGTTTTTATGATGACATGCATGAACATGTGGTGATGAAAATGTTGTTGTATTCTCATGATGACATGCGAGAGTTAGCATGTGGATTATTTATTTGATATGTTGATATTATAATTATAACTAATACATTGGTTACATGTTGTGAGGTGGTGATTGTTAAGTTATCCACTAGTGGGCTGAGAGGGCTAGTTTATTTGATGATCTCATCAGAGCCCATACCTATGAGAGAGAATATCTACAAAGTAACACCTTATGGGTCAAGAACAAAATCAATAAACCAAACTATCCTAGTGGTTATTTTTCTGAGCATAACTCACGATGGGAAATGGTACCATCTTGAGACTTCCATAATGCCTAATACCATAGTTGTGATGTTGAATTCCTAAAACAATTATTGGCATGTTTCTTGCTAGTGGTGTTGTGGGATTGGACATCGAAGCATGGGTTTGTGTTCCTGGTGTACGAAAGTATTGATCCAGATGATTAGTGTATGTAAGTATTGATCCAGATGATTAGTGTATGTAAGTATTGATTTAGATTCATGCTTGGATAGATTAGGTCTAGTGCCAAGATCCCTGATAGCTCAAGATGTATTGGTATGGTTCCATAAACCCCATGTGGATGAGATAAGGTTTGGTTCTTAGAGCCTTGATAGGTTGAGAGTATTTAATCCTAATTCCAAAAGTCATGAAGAAAAGCTAGAGTACTCGTGTTTCCTCGATGGGGTCATGTGGAATTTCGATGCCTTTTGTATTGACTTAGGTTGATTTATACTAGTTCAATAGAGGGTGTTTTGGATTATACGACAAGAAAATTAAAAAATTTAAGTAACACACATATCGTTAACTTCGGGAAAAGCTTCCTTAAAGGGTGGGAGTATGTAATGCCCATATTAATAATAATAATAAGAAGAAGAAGAAGAAGAATAAGAATAGTAGTAGTAGTAACAATAATAATAACAAAAGGAATAGTAGTAGTAGTAGTAGTAGTAGTAACAACAAGTATTTAAATAGAATAAAAATAGAAAGAAGATAAATAATAAAAAGAATTACTTTATTAATAGAATAAAAGGGGAAAGTAAGAAAATATGAAATAAAGAAAGATAAATTAAGAAAAGGATAAAACTGACATGATTAATTATTTAATGATAGGTGTAACTTATGCATGTAACCTATTGCAAGAATGTGTAAGAATAATTCTATATAATGAAGGATGAGAAGAAAAATGGATATCTTTTTCTTAGGGAAATTTGAGGAAAAGGCTTGCAAGTTGGCATAGGTAGATTATTGAGGGCTCAGGGGCCCTTGGTCACAATGAATAACAATGAAAAAATATGGATCAAATCTTGGGACACAATGAATAGAAAGGTATAGTGTTACAATTCAAGGTCTTCACCTCTTAGTTAAGTCCCTCAAATTCGCTCATTCTTGTCAATTATGTAAGGAATCGAAAGGAAGTCGTGGACTGGATGTGACCAAGGACAAACACTATGCATGAAACCATGACATCTTTCAATCAAAAAAAACTATATAAACACATCAACATATCAAGTTAATGGAATAATTTTTTTGTCAACATATCAAGATAATAGTATGGATATTAAGATCCATCTTAACTCTGGATCTATCATGAAATGAGAGGGATAAAATTAAATCCTTCAAGGTGAAAGCCTTTTCTTATTTCGTTTTAATTTATTAATTGTTTTTTACCTCAACGAATTTGATCTCAATGCATAATAGATTTAGAGTTAATATGGATTTATGCTAGTTCTTAATATGTGTGTGTGTGTTTCAGCTCCATTTTGAGGACAAAAGGAATTACACATATTCCTCATACTCTGGAACAAACCATTGAAACATTTCAATCAATATCCATCTTAACTCAGGATCTATCATGCACCCAAAGTGATCAAATCCCTCGAGGTGCAAAACTTTACTCTAGTTTTTTTTTTTAATTACAAAAAACTTTTCACCTTGACGAACTTGATCCCTCTTGGTGTATGATAGATCAGATCCCTCTCTGGAGTTAAGATGGATCTATGTTGGTTATATATATATATATATATATATATATTGCACGTGTCAAATCCATGTTGAGCAAGAAAAAAGTTACACATATCCCTCATTCTCAAAAACCCACTATTTAAATGTTTCAATAATGAATGTAGATCCATATTAACTTTGGATATATCATCTGCCTATATGGATCAAATCCTTTGAGGTAAAAACCTTTCTCAAATTTTCCACTCTAAAGAATGTTTTCACCTCTAAGGATTTGATCCCTCTGAATGCATGATAGATCCAGAATTAAGATGGATCTACATTGGTTCATTATAGATAGATAGTTATATAGATTTTAATTATGGAAATACTTTTACTTATCCCTCATAACTTTTATTTTTTCTAGGTTACAAATCCTAAGAAAACCCCCCAAGTACTTCCCCTCATTTCATGGATGGTACATAGGGTAAGCCATAGATTCTTTAGAGTAGAAGATAAATCAACAACAAGGCTCAAAGCCATTAAAATAATATACTATTTTTAAGAGATCAACATGTAACTTTCAATAATTGAACTTGGTTGGGGAGGATAAAATCATTCCTCTCAACCACTCAAGCTAAACCCAATTGAAAAAAAATATTAGGCATGGGAGTCCACCCAGAAAATACAATATGTCCCACTCTCCAACACACAAGAAGGAATGAGATTGTTGGTACATTTACATTCCCACACTAATATACAAAAATGATATATGTCTCACATGTACATACCCTACCCCCCTCTAGAATAGAACATGTGACCTCTGAGGAGAAAACTAATGTTATTAACCATTAGGACCACTCAAGTTTACGACATCTCCATTATCAATTATCAAGAGAATAAGTATTTTTTTACTTTCAATTAATTTATAGAAACACACACACACACATAAGGTGAAAATTGAAATATTTTATTTATGGACGACATTGAATTTTTTTTTTGAACACCACGTCTCAAATCCATGTTGAGCATGGAAGAAATTACACATTTCCCTGATACTGGGTTGTATAAGGTGACTTTTAGCATAAAAATCAAATAAAATTATTTGTGCATTTCATCATAAATATATGTGCGCATTGAAATATATGATAACTAAAACAATAAAATATAAGCACCCATGATAGAATCAAAGAGTGAGCATGTAATGTACCAAAAATATATTACAGATATGTAATAATGTATAAATCATTCTTCATTAAGTATTCATATAAATCATTATCATATATTTATTATATTGTAAATAATGAGAAGTCATACCTTTTCCCAAAATACATCACCCACATTCCCTATGTGTATTTATATTCACACCATTGTAACTCATATCATTTCAATGGATAATACATATTAATTATTGATTCCTCATGGAATATATGGAGTATTCCATGTTATTATGGGTGTTAAGGTGAAGTAACTAATAGGTTTTCTTCAAGTGGTATCAAAGCGGTATTTCCACTAGCCTTTGCTTAGTTATATTTTTCGTTTTTTCGTTGATCTGTGACCAAATTTATTTTTCTAGTGGCATTTAACAAAAACAGAAGAAGTAAAATTGAAAAAGAAGTTTTGCAAGTAATTTCTAGGATCATGGTAAAAATATTTGATGTGTGTGTGTGTGTGTGTGTGTGTGTGTGTGTGTATGTGTGTGTGTGTAAAGATTTCCAAGTATTTTAATAAAAAGTGCACTTGAAATTATAAAGAAAATTTTAAAAGTGGCAAGGGTGGAGTTCTATTTGGTCCTAGAGGAATTGTAGAGTTTTCTTTCTCTTGGAATCTTGGCCATACAACCAATAACCAAGTTGAGGGCTATGCTCTCTTTAAAGGGATCGCCTTAGTTGGAGCCTATAACATCCATAATATTTTTATTTTGGGGGACTCTAAGAAAACCATTATACATATACAATTGGGCACATTACCTCGAGATGGTCATCCAAGTTCCATTTTTCATTGAACTCAAATTATCCTTCAAATATTTTTGAAGGAATAATCCTTACATATCTTTCACTATAACAACTCCCTTGCAGACATATAAGAAAAAAATGGTACACAAAGAAAAATGGGGGACCTTAGAATCAATGTGTTTTTAGATTTAATTCCCATTCCCTAATGATTCCACCTCATTTATTAACAATATTTTAGTTTCATCATGTGGCCTCCATTTTCCATCTCATGCAATAGCCAAGTATCTCATTACTTTTCCTTAATATCTCATGTCCAAAGTATTAGTTTAATTCCCTCTCACGCTTGCTTGTCAAATGTGGGATTATCATGCTTGTCATGGATGGATTGGACCATATCAACAATCATCACAGTAAATGGGTTCTAGGCATGAAGGGACCAACCATTATGTCTATAGCCTATTGCGTGCGACTTGGGTTATATGGCTCACAATCTACGATTATTATGGTGTTTTGTGAGGTGTATGTATTACTTTGTTGCAGTTTTATTGTCATCAATATCCTTTCTTTGTTGATTTTGTTCTCTCTATTTCTCTCATCCCCGTGGCACAATGTGGGTGCACCAAATCCATGGTTCTCTTATCTCAACTAGAGTAGGATGTCGATGATATTTGGAATTTAACATAGGTCTTGCAAAAGTTTCTTAGGTAGCCTCTCTACCAAGGTGATTCCCATCCTTGAAATATTTGTCGAACATCGCGAGTCACTTGAGAAACTAAAAGATGACTGCAGTGCTATTTGAACACAACATGAGGAGTTACTATCTTACCCTCATCAAATGAATGTATCTCCATATGTAGGACTTTCTCATACACGATTTCCTCTCCTGATGTCAATTTCAAAATTCTTGACCTGAATTCTCTAGTATCACGGTTAGAAATGGATGATATTGGTAGGATGGTTTATTCCCCTCCAATATAATCAGGAATGCAATTTTTATTTTGGTATTGTATAGGATATTTCACAAATTCTTATACTATAAATAATTTTGATGTACATTCTTACTCTAAGAACTTAAAATTTATAGATATAAGTAGTTATAACAATCATCTAGAGGCCTTGATGCAACCCACCTACCTCAGCAGGGTCTTCCAACCTCCCAATCGCTGGATTTTATTACTCCTTGAGCTGAAGTAGGTCTTCGATTCCCTACTGGAATCTTTAATACATATCCTGATGCAAAACCACTACCTCATCAGGGTCTACCGACCTCCTAATCACTGGATCTTCTTACTCCTCAAGCTGAAGAAACTCTTTGATTCCCTATTGGAATATTCACTACATATCCACAGGTTTGTTTTATGAAAACTACCCTTGTGTGAATAAGAAATAGGTATAAGCTTCCTCCAAGAGACAAGAGGTTGTGACTGCACACCAATCCAAAAGATGCTTCATGACTTCACATGTCGCGAATTTAGAAACTAGTTTGTCTCCTTCTCTTCCCAAAGTTAGATCTTCGAACTCTCGATGTCAGATCAATGGTCCACAACCTCCCATGATCCAATGATCCATATCTCCCCTTCATGTATCAAGACTTAATGTTTCACGAAGTTGAAATATTTCTCTCCTCTAATATTTCGATTCACGAACCTTTGCTCGCGTCAAATTGACAACTCATGAATTTCCTTGATCCAACGATTCAGGTCAACTCCTGAGTTCGGACCTTGCGAGTCATCACAACTTTTTCCTTTGAATTTTCCATTTTGCGAGTCAGTGAAATTATGATCTATCGCCATGTGTCCTTCACAACATCAATGACTAGGATCGACTCCACTCTTCCCCTTGCAAATCTTTCGAAGTCCTAGTCTTCAAACTCCCCAATCTGCTATCACCTGTCTACTTTGACAGCTATTTGTCCAGGTGCTTAGATTTGATGAATGAGATATGATCTCCTTATGTGCGTGCTCCTTCTATCTGGTCATGGATTCCAACAATCTAGATCTTCCCTCGCAAAGCGGAAGTTCATGTTTCGTGACATTGGAAAACAACTTTGTCCGTTCTCTAGACTTGCAATGTCTCTTTTCCAAATAACTTTGCATCGTCCCTCCTGAGCTTGATTTCCATGAGGTGAGTTCAACCATCTCTCCTACTTTGATTTCTTCTAGACCTCTATCCTTCCTGATCTTACTCCTTCTTCCCGACTTGGAAGATTTATCAATCTTAAAAGGTTTCGACCTTTGCTCCTCCTACAAGTCCGACTCTTGGATCTCGTCAACACTTATGAAAGTGTTATCTCTTATGAGCTTGATCCTTAAAGTATTTTGACTTCCCATGCTATTACACATGATTTTGGTCACCTTGGTGATGTCTCTACAAGTGATGTATTCAAGCTCCCACAAGGAATTTTTGGCTGAGAAAAGTGACTATTGTATTCTTCCAAAAAACACATTTTCAAGATAAGTTTGCAGGCTGCCTATATTATAGGGTGCGAAAATAGTTCATTCTCGCAGGCAACCCAAACTTAGGGTGTGAAATTTTCGTAGTATGCTCTATAGGTAGGGTGCGAACCTATTTCAAAGCTTGGAAAAGAGAAGAGGTCACGAAGGTTCTAGAAGGAAATCTTCTAGAAAATGGGTTGGCATTCACATGGTTGGCATCCTACTGACTTCTCAGATTTAGTGGGATCATAGTCATCCATTTAACCATCTCTCCTTATTCTATATATTGAAAGATTTCTCATGGAAAAGGTTAAGCAAGATTCAATGAAGAAATGTTGAAAGAATTGTGTGAAGAGATCTACTTGGATAGAAGCTTGAAGGCTCTATTTGGTCTATCAAGTTGTATTGGGTATTCTTCATGCAAGTGTAGAGAAAGTGTGTCTGTCGAAACCAAGAGTCACTGAAAAGAAGCTTGAAATATCAAGGTGATCTAGTTGTATCTTCTACTTTCATTTAATATAATACAACAACATGTCTCTTTCCCATAAAATCACTCTTATTTTATTGCATAACTCCGTGATCATATGCATAGGTTGACATTGAATATACTTTTATATCTTCACTTTGGTTGGTTTGCATTTTCTTGGACCTGATTTCACAAGAGCACCGGAGTGAAGCGGGAACAACATAGACCTAAGGAAGCGAGATAAAGATATGTCACTCATTCCTTCTTATTAGTAGATTCAATGACTACAACTTAGGGAAAGAGTTGTGTCCTGTCCTATTTTTTTCTAGATCCAAGTGGATCTAGGGAGATCTGTTAGTGTCCACACCTACCGATTTATTTGATAACAAAATTGGCAACTCCACTAGGGATACAAACCATTTTGGCAGTTTTTAATTGGCCATTTCCTCTTGACCTACTCTTTTTCATTCCCAATCAATATCTGTGTCTTGAGGAGACCCTCACAGACCCCCTGGATCCAGAAGTTCCCTCAAAATTCCTGTTATTTTTCCAAACTTTGCTTGATTACAAACCTTCTTGCAGTGCACCTTTGTGTAGACTACAAGAAGAACTATGGTTCGCACCCTAGTGTTTAGTTTAGTGTGAACTTCTCGCAACCTACCTATGTCTAGCCTGCGAGAATCCTTAATTCTCGTAATGTTCTCCACTGTCAAATTGCGAACTCACTTGTAAAACTTTTGGATTAAGTCTTTTGTGTCTTTAGGTGCCCAGACTATTTGGTCTGTCTGGAAAGAAATTCTTTGGCCAATGATTGGATGTTTCTTGACTTCAAATCTCGCGAATGATTAGTTTTCGGAAATCGAAATCTCTTCTTGATCATTTTTTCTCTATTTTTACCTCTTGACCTTTTTTTAACAAGGGTATAATCTCCTATTATGAAATCCAAGTGCTTGTTTGGTTAGGAGCCTTTGATTAGATTAAAAGTTGAGATTAATTGTCCTTTTCAATTGCTTATTACTTGGAAAATTGTTACCCATGTGCATTTGAAGAGACTGGTCTTGTCAGTTTGTTATTTTTATTTTCATTGAAAGATTGATTTGGTGTTTGTTGTGTATTTATTTTTTGTTGGTTGCTTACTTTTTCTTAGTTCCATCCCTCCTGCTGGGTTTCTAATAAAAATTAAAGAAATTTTTTTTTAAGCAACTTTTTATTCGAAAATATTGACATTCAAGTATTGAAAGAGAACGAATAGGGAATTTGCATTGTTCATGATTGTTTGATATTAAATTTCAGAGAAGATCACACATCGTAGCTCACATTGTTCTAGAAAACTCCTCTTTCCCTCCTATAAATAGGATTCATTGAACAAAAATCTATATCATTCATTCCTACTTACGCATTGTTGGGTCAGAGTCTCACACAACATCAGTTTCATTTCCATCTCCTTTTGAGTAACAACAACCTTTAATAAAATTGTGCAACTTTAAAATTCAACTAGTAACTTTTTGTAGGGATCTTTTACACCAACATTAGCTAGGCTAGAGCTTTGGAATAGGTAGTGAGACACACTCTCCAAAGCAAAAAACACACAATAGTATCTTGTGATAAGGAGTGTCAAATCCCATTTGCAACATTTTGTCCTAGGAATCCCTTCTCACCAAAGGGTCAAACCTAAGGTCACATTGAGATTGAAAGAGTTACTCACCCTGCTTTGTTGATATCGGTGTAGAGATTGCATGTATTACGGGGTCACTTGAAGGTATACCCACAATGATGAGTGGAAGCCTCTCAAGTTGATTTTGGGCTAGATACCCTGCCCTTGCATGTGGATCGGATTGTCAATTGTTCCCCCAGGCATTATTATTGTTGGCGATAACCTTAGTAGCCTATTTTCTTAGGGTCTTACACAAGGTGACTATTAAGGGGTAAGTCTTCATGGTACCTGGAATCGACGTTGGGCAGACTCACTCAAGCTCCTTGGAGGGTATACCCACGACTGTGTGTGGGAGCTTGCACCAAGGTGTAAGTCCGTTAAGTAGGTCGTCAATGTAACTTTTCCACCTTGGCCCAGCCCCTTCTTGTTTCGTCTTTGTGACATTGGATTTCATCACCAACTAGTGACTTCGGAATTAGAAGGTCTTCTTTGCTTGGTTTTGCTTCCTAGATTTTATTAGCGCATGTTGTTTGTTTACCCAAGTTGGCCATAGAATTTCTTTCGTAAAATTCGAAATCGATCACAACTGACCCTCCACGTCATTCACGTAGAATGCAAGGCCTACCTCCAGAATTTGGAGCGTTATCAACCCTTGCCTACCAATTCATCGGAGGGATCTCCTCAACAGAGTGAAGTCCAAGACGTTGCCACTACACCAGTGGAAAGAACTAACTCTTTAGAATGGTTCCAAATTACCAGTTCTTGAGAGGACTTCTGACATCCTCTTGAATCTGAGAGACGTATTGCTTGAGTGAATTCTTTTCAAGATATAGTTGTTTAGTATTTTGGATTAGCAACTAGACCTTTCATAGGACTTGAGGGTCAAGATCCTTTTTGGACTACTGGCATTTTTGGACAGGATCTCTTTGGCTCAAGAGCAGGTGTTGATATCACTGTCACACTTGAGTTTCCTGAAACATCTGATCCAGACACAATACCTTTTAATATTTCCTATTATTTTCCTGGTACAGATGCTTCACCAGCTAACCACATCTTAACTATCACTCTATAAACAATCCATTACATAATTGTCCCAGATACTATGATTCCTCACACTAGGAATAAAGCGGTTAGCCAAGCCCCCATTGGAACACCACTTTCGGTTAGATTCACCCCAACACTTCCGCCTGGATATCATGCGTTGAATGCTTCTATTCCTACTCCTACACAAATCTCATCCGGGACTACTGGCATTTCCACTCCTTCTGGGTACCATCTCATTCTCAATTTTAGTCTGGCACTTCCTTGACCCCCTTTCAGAGGACCTCTTCCATCCTCTATCGAAGGAACTAAACCTAGTGGCACCATCCCGTCTTTCACACCTAATTACCAGATTCCTACTGATGGATAATTTTACCAAGGAGGACAAACCCAATCCCCTTTTGCAGGACAAATCCCAACTAGGATGCAATCCTTGATTGAAGGGCAACCCCAACCGACCCCACCCTATGGAAAAAATGTACCTCCATCCTTGGCCCAGTATTGGAATTATCTTATTCAACATAATCCTCACTTGACTGGGGGGCAACAACCTCAAGCTAGCTCCATCATACCCCCTAGTATAGGCCAACCATATCCAGGCACATCTAATCCTATTTGGGGCTCGAACACTCAAACCCATGCCCCTATTCAAGGGTAGAACCGTATGAATTACTTGCGCCCACACCAACAACTGAATCTACTCAGATCTTTGCATTATATGAAAACTGTTTATGGTCCCACTGGTCTACCGACAAGACTCCCTCCCCAAAGTCACCAGTACCCACATGTGAATAGAAAGTTACCCTTCTTAGCCACCCTTGACCTCCCTGATCTGTCGAGGATTTTAAATGATCTGTTCTGTCACTCTCCTCAATGGCCCACCATACTGGCCAAACTACCATCTGACATCCCTAAATTCGATGGTAAACCGGGAGAGGACCCGAACAATCATGTAATGAATTTTCACCTTTGGTACTTATCCAACTCCTTCATGGATGACTCTATTTGTTTACGCCTTTTTCAGCGAGCCCTCATAGGTTTCTCCGCGAAGTGGTATATAAAATTACCACGAGGCTTCTTCACCGACTTCAACACCCTCATTATGGCTTTCCTCACCCACTATAGGTTACCGATCCTCTACGAAACGAGAACCAAGATTTTAAGTTATTTCAAACAAACCAAAGCCACTAATATCTCTGATCACATTCATGAGTGGCGATGGAGACAACACCTCATCAAACTCAAACTTCTTGATCAGTTGTTGGCAAAGTGGTTCACGAAATCATTCATGAATGACATCGCTTGTGACATCACCATGGGTGGAGTTGTCATAGAATAATAGGCAATCAGTCATGCTCAATATATCGACCTCATTTACTCACAAACAGGTACTCTTTACGGCTTACTCCCTGACGCACCTCGTCCTTCTACTTCCGCTACTTCAACTACTCTTGTTTCTTCTAATGCAACTAACGGTGTGATTGGCACTTTCCATGCCCAACCTCACTCCGTCCAAACCTCTAGAAACAGCCCCAAACCCATTTATTCTAATGTTCAAAATTTTCCATCTCGTACCCCTCCCACCGACAAGACTTCTGAGGTAAAATCTGTTCAATCTACCCCCACTGGAAAAAATAAATCCAAAAAAGGAAAGGGTAAGAACAAGGAGGATAAAAATATTCCACAATATGAGAAAACCAAAACACCACCTGTTGAGGATAGGGATAAGTGCAAACCCCGATACCCTTGTCTTATCTGTGGTGATGATCACTACACTAAGGATTGTCCATGACAAGCCGAGGTTATTAAGTTCCTTAAAGGGACCACGAAAACCCCCACTCCGGCCGTATTTTCACAACACTTCCCTTCTCAACAAGAGGCCCAATTTGTCATTCATGACCAACCTTCCCCCTCAAATACACCCTATGTCTTAATGTGTACAAGAGATTCAAAGAAGAATGACATCACACTTACCACTCAAGCCAAAGATTATTATTCCTCCAAAGAGAAGGTTGATGCAATACCTCCTTCATTGGTCCAGCCATCTCCCATGAATCCACCTACCAACGATCCTCTTCATCTCGAATGACCGAGCCTAGATACAGTTTTTCACCCTCCCCCAAAGGGTGTTGTTCAAAAATCGACTTTCAATCCTCATGCACGTGTTGCCCAAAACTACAGTATTGTCAAATATCTGGCCCAAGCACTGTCTGCAATGTTATCCCTCGAAGTCCTTCAGAGTTTTCCTATACAACGAAAGGCACTATTAAAATATGATGGTGGAATCGACCCTACAGATACGAATTTAATAATTTTTGACTTGGAAGATCACATTCCAAGGTTACCCCCTCAACTCGCATTCCAAATATAATTTATTGTCTCCGATAAAAACATTTGTAGAATAGTTATTGATGAGGGTGAATCAATGTGTGTCATGTATATTACCTTCTAGAAAGCCATCAACTCTCCTCCTTTGACTGAATCCCACAACATGCTCAAAGCCTTTAATGGCTCTGGTTTTAAGCCTTATGGTGTCCTCCCTTCATTGCCTATTATGTTAGGAGGAAAAATGGTCAACATTGAAGTGGAGTTCTTTGACGCTCCTCTCGATTACAACCTTCTACTTGGTCATAGCTGGATCAAATCCATGAATGCAGTTGTGTCCACCCTTTTCTGCGTCATGTGTTTCCCACATCAAGGAAAAGTAGTTACCATAAACCAATTGTCCTTCTTTCACTCTGACGCACGTATCGGAAATGTACCTTTCATTTGCAAAACCCCCCCTTGGATATGAGAATGTTGGCATGGGTCTTCTTAAAGATTCTTCTTTGATGGGTACTTTCCCCATTCCACCACCTGATGTTCCACATATGTTTGTCACCTCCATCAACATTATCTCCACCTTTGTTCATGGAACCCCTGCATCTTACGACGAATGGATGGTACCCAACCTTGACGATCATCTTCATTATGGCAACGAAATGCCCATGAGTCCAGTTGAATCTGCTTATCAAGCCATTCAATAGGAAACCCCCTCTCTTGGTGATTTATCTCTAGATCCATTCCATGCCATTTTTCCTCCAGATGACATGATTATGTCTATTATGTCCCTGGAAGGTACCGCTTGGGACGATGGACATCATCATTCCATCCTCTTCCTGGAACAACACACCATCAAGGGTTACAAACGACTCCCGACCCCGTCGACCATTGTCATCATTTCTACCATTCCCGAGTCTAGACAAGATATGTTCTACGAAGGGAACTTAAGTAATATCTCACCTACCATCCTCCTCGACATATCCATCAAACCTGGATTTGTCAAAAATGTGCATATCGAAGCTTAGTGTTCCCATGACGAAGTTGTCACCTACAAGTCTCTTTTCCAAAAATTTCATGATGTCTTCACATGGAGCTATGAATAAATGTTGGGGATTGACTCCAACATTGTGATACATGAGATTAAGACATACCCGAGTGCTAAACCTGTTTGGCAATGGCTTCATCCGGTCCACCTACGTAAAAGAGCCGCTATCAAGCTTGAAGTTGAGACACTTCTCAAATCTGGCTTTATTTACCCTGTGGCTCTAACTGACTGGATTTCCAATCTTGTTCCGATTGACAAGAAAAAAGGCACTATCCACGTGTTCATTGATTATAGGGACATTAAAAAATCTTGTCTTAAAGACAACTTTCCTACTCCCTTCGTTGACCAGATCATTGACGACAGTGTCGAAAGTGAAATCTTCTCTTTGATGGATGGTTTCTCTGGATATAATCAAATCAATATTGTACCCGTGGACCAACACAAGACCACTTTTATTTGTCCTTGGGGAACTTTCACCTATTGGAAACTTCCATTCGGTCTAAATAATGTCGGCGCAACCTTTCAACATGTTATGTCTTATGCCTTTCATGATGTAAATCACATCGTGTAGCCATATCTCAATGACTTACCTACTCATTCCATGCACCATGTAGATCATCCAATACACCTCCGCGCCATTTTTCTTCGATGTCGGTTTTACCACATATGCTTGAATCCCCACAAATGTGTTTTCTGTGTCAAGGGATCCAGGTATATCCTTTGAAGGTCGAGGCAATTCTCAATCTCCCTCCTCCTTCCTCACTTTGCCAGTTACAAATTTTGCAAGGGAAGGCAAAATTTCTCCGTTGTTTCATCCCAAACTATGCTGAGCTAACTCTTGGATTTACGTGGCTACTCAAGAAAGGTTCTGAGCTCGTATGGGATACCACTACCAAAAAATCTTTCGAGGCTTTGAAACTATCTTTGACACGTACCCCACTACTCTTCCCACCTGATTATAGTTGGGATTATTTCGATTATAGTTGACGAACATGTCATCTATTAATTGAGTCAAAGTCTCACGACTACCGAAACCAAGTATTTACATGTTGAAAAACTGGCCTTGGCAGCCATCCAAGCTATTCAACATTTTCGGCACTATATCCTTTCTCGCAAGACCGACACTATATCCTTTCTCGCAAGACTATGGTAATTTCTAACTGCAACCCTATGCAACACATTCTTACACACCAATTGCTAGGGGGAAAATACTCCAAACAGATCATAATACTCCAGGAGTTTGACTTATAATTCGAACACGCTAATTCCAAGAAATCCTTGGTGTTTGTC
>JASDQU011103657.1:27139-39826 GCA_032191745.1 Picea mariana
TTGGTTCTCTCAACAAGTTGCATCTTGCAAAATAAAGGTTGTAGCCTCACAATGAGTTGGAGCTCATATGTATGATAATGTATAGAATGTAAAGATTACTTATCATACCAATAAGAAGAGGTTTTTACCCTTTACGGGTTTCCTCGGGAAATATCTGTCTCTGTATATTTCATATGTGTGATTGATGTTGAATGTTCTATTGCTTACTTCACTGCATTATTGTGATTGTCATTGAGTGCTCTTTAAAAAGTTTAAAATAAACATAATTGTTTAAGCACCATAAAAACTGATTCACCCCACCCTCTCAGTTGCCCAACATGTGTTTTCATATTCATATTCATGGTAGTAAGCATCGCTCTTGAACATGATGCCCCCTATTCATCATTTGAATCTGGGTTGTGAAATTCATTTGTCTCTCATTCGACTTGTTACAAGGTCATAGCTTAGGTTGTCTTTGAGTCAGTGCTACCAAGTCCTTGGTCATGTCATTCATATGTTCAAGAGAAGTTCACATGAGCCCTCTATTGAGTCAACCATCTACAGTTGTCCATTCTTACTATGTCAACCTTCCTTGTGTCCATTTTGACCCATATTCATACTTTGTTTCATCCTCAAAATCTGTTACTTATTTCATGTCATTGATGGGGGATACATCAAGGCCCTCCTCTGATGAGTCTTATTCTGTTGACTCCAAATCATTATCCAGAAATGAGACTAAGAAATCATTTAGTACATTGGAACCTGCATGCCTTAATGGCAGGTCCCTTCTCTTTTGACAGGGGTTTCACATCATTGATCCCTGATCGAGAGATTTCGTCGAGTGCTCGACTTCATCTCATGCATTCACTTTCATTTGGATTGTACTTTGGTACCTTGGGAGTCATTGACATCAATGGTGATTTCCCTCACACTTTTTAACAGTTTTCATTAATGACCGATAATCAAGTGGTTTCTACCATGTTCAACTTCAGCACATGTAATCACATGGCTAGATTCGTACTTTCAGGTGACAAGATTGAAGACCCTAGGTCTCATCTTTTTGATAGAGACTACGATGGATTATGTATGATTTGTATTGGTACATAGATCCACCTTGTATGTCATGTGTCTATGTCGTCTTAATTCAAGTCTTCTTGCATAAATCCATAGTGTATTCCTGGTGGCTATGTAACATTTTGATGGCATGGATCCACAGTGTATGATTGGTGGCTATGACCTATGTTTATGATTCCATTCATTTGTGATCTGATCATGGGAATGCTTACCTCAGAATTGGTATTATATTCTGCAGATGCTTGGTTGTTTATAGGTTTCTGATTAGGTGTGCTCCTTGTTTTTGACACACACATGCATTTTACAAAGTATTTTGGCTGTCACAAGTTCTAGCCTCATACTTTGGGGGGAATTATAATACACATGATTTTGGTCACTCTGGTGATGTCTCTACAAGTGATGTATTCAGTTTCCCACAAGGACTTTTTGCCTGAGAAAAGTGATTGTTGTCTTCTTCCAAAAAACACATTTTTAATATGAGTTTGCAGGCTGCCTATATTACAGGGTGTGAAAATCCTTCATTCTCCCAGGAAACCCAAACTTAGGGTGCAAACTATTCGAATTCTTCTCTATAGGTAGGGTGTGAACCTGTTTCAAATCTTGGAAAAGAGAAGAGGTCATAAAGGTTCTAGAAGAAAATCTTCTAGAAAATGAGTTGGCATTCGCATGGTTGGCATCCTACTGAATTCTCAAATTTAGTGGGATCATACTCATCCATTTAACCATCTCTCATTATCCTATATATTGAAAGGTTTCTCATGAAAAAGTTTAAGCAAGATTGAATGAAGAATTGGTGAAAGAATTGTGTGAAGGAATCTTCTTGGATAGAATCTTGAAGGCTCTATTTGGTCTATCAAGTTGTATTGGATCTTCTTCATGCAAGTGTAGAGCAAGTGTGTGTGTCGGAACCAAGCGTCACTGAAAGGAATCTTGCGACATCAAGGTGATCCGGTTGTATCTTCTACATTCATTTAATATAATACAACGGGATGTCCCTTTCCCATAAAATCACTCTTATTTTATTGCATAACTCCTTGATCATATGCATAGGTTGACATTGAATATACTTTGCTATATTCACTTTGGTTGGTTTGTGTTGTCTTGGACCTGATTTCATAAGATCACCAGAGTGAAGCGGGAGCAACATAGATCTAAGGAAGCAATATAAAGGTATGTAACTCATTCCTTCTTATTAGTAGATTCAATGACTACAACTTAGGGAAAGAGTTGTGTCATGTCTAGTTTTCTTCTAGATCCAGGTGGATCTAGGAAGATATTTTAGTGTTTGCACCTACCAATTTATATAATAACACATGCACTCCTTGCATTCATAGATTTTGATAACTCAGCTCGAAGGATTTCTTGAAAAGAAATTCCCCTTTCCCTCCTAACATTCCTCTATTTTGGTTCTTCCACGCTTGGTCGATTCTTAACATTGTGCACTCCTTGCACCTGGTCTAAGTTTCCTCTACATTCTCTCTAAACTCTTTCTGAGTCAATCTGAGACTTGGTTGATGCACTCCTTGCATTCAAGATGCACACCTTGCATACGAGTTTCAGAAGAGAAGTGATTGAAACTTATCCAATTTTGTCATGAACTCATATGATCAACCTCCCAAACAATCATACATGAATGAAATGAAATAAATCACATACACTGAATGTAACATTCATTCAATCACAGATTAAAATGAACACATTCCAAGATTTCAGACAATTATGTCTCTTATATTCATTCATTAAACAAATTACATAATATTGTAGTTCTCCACTACATCTTTCTTCTATCTTTTTCTTCTCTACTGACCTCTATCTCTATCTCATAAACTCTTGATAATTTGACAATACAACAACAAACTATCTAAGGACTGGCTCCACGAGCTTTTCTTCTCTTGTTTGTAACCTATCCTATAAAACACATAGTGGTTACCTACATTTTCCAATTACAATAACTACTAGTTATTTCCAAATAAGAGTCAACACTCTATATCTACAACCCCTTATAGTCCTATATGAATTTACAAACATGATGCATTTTAAAATGTTGCTTCCAAAATATCTCAACAACTTGATTTAATCCTAAGTTAGATTTTGATTTGCAACTCTGTCATGTTGATATGTCATTTCTTTTCCTCCACGCTTGCATATTTGACTTTGAAGGCGATGCTCTTGCATCATACTCCTCTGGTTAAAATTTTCGTGGACCCCTATCCATGAGTTCCTGCACTGTTTTTCCATGCTTCAAAATATCAGGTTTTTTGACCCAAATTGCATATTCCAATGAATGATCTTTCCACTTCAATAAATATTCAGGATATGTCTTCCTCGTGGTCTTGTTTCGATCTCTTTGTTCAATGATTTTATCCATTTGAGTTTTTTCTGCTGTGGTAAATTGTTCTTCCCACTGAAATTATTTTTGATCATTTGATTTTCCTGTCTCATCTCCCCTATAGGGATACAGGTCTGCAAAATTGAATATTAGTGATATCCCAACATTGTCTGGCAACTCAATTTCATAAGCATTGGTTGCAAATTTTCTGATAATCCTGCATGGTCCTATCTTTTTGATCTTCAACTTGTTATACGTTCCCCTTGGAAACCTCTCTTTTCTCAAATGATCTAAAACTTCATCTCCAACTTTGAATTTAACTTCTCTCCTCTTTTGATCAACTCTTCTCTTATATTTTAGGCTGTTGTTCTATAGTTGTTCTCTAACTCTTCCATGGAGTTTATGCATTTCTGTTTCAAACTCCTCTATGCCAACACTTTTGAACTCATCTTGATTCAGATCTCTCAACTCTGTAATACCTCTTGGATGTATACCATACACAATTTCCAATGGACTTTTCCCTGTGCTTCTGTTCACACAATTGTTAAATTCAAATTCTACTTGTGCCAGAATGTGATTCCATTGACGACCTTGCTCAGTGACTAAACTGCTTAACAAGTTTCCGAAAATCCTATATACTACTTCAGTCTGTCCATCTGCCTGAGGGTGATATGATGAAATAAAGGAAAATTTTGTCCCCAATCTCTTCCATAGAGTCCTCCAAAAGTGTCCTACAAATTTGGTGTCCCTGTCTGAGACTATGCTCCTAGGCAATCCATGTAGTCTCAATACTTCTCTAAAAAACAAATTGGCTATGTGTGTAGCATTGTTTGTTTTCTGGCATGGAATGAAATGTGCCATTTTTAAAAATATTTCAAACAAAACAAATATCGAATTGCTCCCTTTCTGAGTTCTAGGCAATCCTAAAAAAAAACCATATTTCTCGCTCCCTTTTTTTTTATGTTTGTCGCTTTTTTCTAGTTCCTAAGTCTTTTAAATTTCCCTCTTTCCCTTTTCATTTAAAACTCAAATTGCAGGTGTAGAAAATTAACTTTTTCCCTTTTTATTTTTATATTTTTTAATTAATAATTTTTTAATTAACATATGAGACAAAACAATTATTTCTCCTTTTTCCCCCTTTTTAAATTTCATCCCCCAATTTTTTTTATTTTTTTTATAAAATAGTGAATTGCTTACCCCTTTCGCATCACATGGTTAATGATGATTATCATTATTATTTATTTATTTTTATTTGTATTGTTATATAAATATATATTTTTATTTTTATCACAAGTATCTCTTAGACCTAGGCTTTAATTTCCTAAGATGGGCGACATTTTACTAGTGAATTTGTTTTAAATATTTCTCATCACCATATTCGTTCTAAGGCCATATAGGTTTATTCATTTATTATTTAACAATGTGACATTCCCTTCAGAACAGGCTAGGTTCTCCAAGGGTTCCACTCACCTCTTTCCATTTTTCTTGACCGACGTGCCCTTTAGGACACACTATGTGCTCCAAGGGTGCCACTCGCCTATTAACTGACTTGGTAGACATAAAAAAACCCTGGATTCAATACTTCATGAGGTGATCTTGTGGGAGACTAAGGGCCTCTAAGGAATAAGGCCCCTACCTTATTGTGCGCCCCTTAGAATCATCGTGAGTGACTATCGCAGTTAGCCCTCACGACATCGTGGGTCTTCTTGAACTAGGTAGTCATTAACCTATAGATCGATCCACAATGGGAGTGCTAGTAGGCTGTGGCAGAGATGTTGTCCACACCTCTCCCTCAATGTCACTGGTAGTCGTGCATGACCCCTCTACTCCATATGTGAGTCTGGTCGGCAATCTTTCGTCAGTCTACATCATCAACGAATCATGTCAAATATAGTATCCAATATCATATCATCTAATCAGATGCACAAATGTCAGATATACAACAATAAAACCCCCAAAATTTCTCTCCCTGACTCGTTCTAGAGTCCAAGGGGTTCCATCAATGCCTCTGCATCCTCGAGGTCCAAAATCCTGCACACTCGAGAAAATTGAGTCAATAGCACCTGTCTATGTCAATGCAGCCAAATAACATGCCATAAATTCATAACGCCTCATAATCATAAATCAAATGCCCAAAAGTATAATAATTTGGATCACTTGCAAGAAAGTGTCCTCAAAGAATAAGTTTGTTGAGTGTGCTCAAGAGCGGGATGTTAAAATAAACCAACCTGTGCTAGTGGTTATTTTGTCGATTATAACTCATGATGGGAAATGGGATTTCCATAATGCCTAATATTGGAGTCATGATGTTGAAGTCCTGAAAAATGACCATCTTGTTTCTCTCTAGTGGTGTTGCGGGATTGGACATTGATGCATGGGGTTGTGTTCTCCATGTTCGAAATTTTATTATCCATATGATTAGTGTATTTAAGTATTCATCTAGATCACTAGTGTACGTGAGTATTGATAAAAATTAATTCTTTGATAGATGAGGTCTAGTGCCAAGAGACATGATAACTCAAGATGTATTGGTATGGTTCCATAGAGACATTATGGATGATATAAGGTTTCGTTCTTAGAGCCTTGATAGGTGCAGAGGATTTAATCCTAATTCCAAAAGTTGGGAAGAAAATCTAGAGTTCTCGTGCTTCCCCGATGGGGACATGTGGACTTTCGATGCATTTTGTATTAACTTGGGTCACTTTATACTAGTTCAATAGAGGCTCTTGTGGATTATATGACAAGAAAATTAAAAACTTTAAGTAACATAAATATCGTTAACTTCGGGAAAAAGTTTCCTAAAGGGTGGTAGTATGTAATTCCCCATATTAATAATAATAAGAAGAATAAGAATAAGAATACTAGTAGTAGTAACAATAATAATAATAATAATAAGTATTTAAATAACATAAAAATAGAAAGAAGATAAATAATAAAAAGAATTACTTTATTAATAGAATAAAAGGGGAAAGTAAGAAAAGATAAATTAAAGAAATCTAAATTAGGAAAATGATAAAAAAGACATGACTAATTATTTAATGACAGGTGTAACTTATGCATCTAACCTATTGCAAGAATGTGCAATAATAATTCTATATAATGAAGGAGGAGAATAAAAATGGATATCTTTTGCTTGGGGAAATTTGAGGAAAAGGCTTGGAAGTTGGCATAGGTAGTTTATTGAGGTCTCATGGGCTCTCAGTCACAATGAATAACAATGAAACAATATGGATCAAATCTTGGGACACAATGGATAGAAAGGTATAGTGTCACAATTCAATGTCCTCACCTCTTAGTTAAGTCCCTCAAATTCACTCATTCTGGTCATTTACGTAAGAAATGGAAAGGAAGTCATGGACTGAATGTGACCAAGGAAAAAAACTATGCATGAAACCATGACATATTTCACTCAAAAACAACTATATCAACACATCAACATATCAATTTAATGTGGAAATCCTTTTGTCAACACATCAAGATAATAGTATGAATATTAAGATCCATCTTAACTCTAGATCTATCATCAAATGAGAGGGATAAAATTAAATCCTTCAAGGTGTAAACCTTTTCTTATTTATGGATCTATCATGAAATGAGAAGACACCTAGCATCAAGAGTAGGAAGTTTTTATTCAAATGGACATTTATGTATTGGATTAGATGAACTAATTCTTGGAAGGATGAACAATGATAATTACTAGGTGATGGATAAATCACTAGGGCTTAATCATTCCTTTATGTAAATGGATTAAGAATAACATAAAATGTAAATAACGATGGCCTAGTATTGCTATTCTATTGGAAATAGAATTCATTCAATGAATAAACAAAATATGTAAAGTGATGTAATAACCTTGGGCAATGATCAAAATATATACAAAATGAAGAATTTCAAAAAATTGATGATTCGAGGCATGCTAGTAAAGGAAATAATATTTTTGGTGTTGAAATTCATCGTATTTCATTACCGAGAAAGAATTAATGACTAGAGATTATGGTTCTAGATGATGGTGTTTATGTGAAAGTCAACAATTTATTCAAATAAGGAAAACATATGAAATCTATAGCATACTGATAATGTGACTATTATCGTAAATTGTCAACTTTAATGTACAAAGAAGAGGAAATTATTACTAGAAAACAATCAGTATCTTGATGAGAACATGCACTCATAGTACTAATGATCCTTTGTACAGTTATTTGGGATGACAAACTTAACCAAGTATATCTATGTGCTACATGGATGTTTTAATGATAATCTGTGCATTAGATGGGATAGCTTGTATTGCTTGTATATATAATCATGAAAGGCAGTTGCTTGATTTTGCTGATGAACCATGATAATAATTCCCATGATGTATTATTACTTTGGATGCATTATGCATGGAGATATTTACTATGTTCATTATGTTATGCTATCATAAGAGAGCTATGGTATTTACATATGATGTTATGTGGTTTCATTCATTATGTTGATGTAACGATTATCTTTCATAAAGATATGTCAAGGTTATAATGTTATGATAGTATTTCATGATGTGATGACATGTGTTACTTACATGGAGTTCTTTTGATGACATGCATGAACATGTGGTGATGGAAATGAGGTTGTATGCTCAGGATAACATGCAAGAGTTAGCATCTGGATTCTTTATTTGATATGTTGATATTATAATTATAAATAATACATTGGTTACATGTTGTCAGGTGGTGATTCTTAGATTATCCACTACTAGGTTGAGAGGGCCAGTTAATTTAATGATATTATCGAAGCCCATGCCTATGAGAGAGAATATCTACAAAGTAACACCTTATGGGTAAAGGACAAACTCAATAAACCAACCTATTCTAGTGGTTAATTTTCTGAGTATAACTCATGATGGGAAATGGTACCACGTTTAGATTTCCATAATGCCTAATGTTGGAGTTGTGATGTTGAATTTCTAAAAAATGACTAGTGTGTTTCTCACTAGTGGTGTTGTGGGATTGGACATCGATGCATGGGGTTGTGTTCCTGGTGTACGAAAGTATTGATCCAAATTATTAGTGTCTACAAGTATTGATCTGGATCACTAGTGTATTTGATTGTTGATCTAGATTCATGCTTTGACAGATGAGATCTATTGCCAAGATCCCTAATAGATCGAGATGTCTTGGTATGGTTCCATAGAACCCTTATAGAAGAGATAAGGTTTGGTGATTAGAGCCTTGATAAACTAAGAGAATTTAATCGTAATTCCAAAAGTTGGGAAGAAAATCTATGGACTCGTGCTTCCCCAATGCGGTCATGTGGACTTTCGATGCCTTTTCTATTCACTTGGGTTGCTTTATACTAGCTCAATAGAGGGTGTTCTAGATTATACAAAGAGAAAATTAAAATATTTAAGTAACATAAATATCGTTAACTTCGGGAAAAAGTTCCTTAAAGGTTGGTAATATGTAATGCCCCATATTAATAAGAAGAAGAAGAAGAAGAAGAAGAATAAGAATAAGAATAGTAGTAGTAGTAATAACAATAATAATAACAATAAGAATAGTAGTAGTAGTAGTAGTAGTAGTAGTAATAATAATAATAATAATAATAAAATTTAAAGAACATAAAAATAGAAAGAAGATAAATAATAAAAATAATTACATTATTAATATAATAGAAGGGGAAAGTAAGAAAAGATAAATTAAAGAAAGCTAAATTAAGAAAAGGATAAAAATGACATGATTAATTATTTAAAGAGAGGTGCAACTTATGCATGTAACCTATTGCAAGAATGTGTAATAATAAATCTACATAATGAAGGATGAGAAGAAAAATGGATGTCTTTTGCTTGGGGAAATTTGAGGAAAAGGCTTGGAAGTTGGCATAGGTAGTTTATTGAGGGCTCAGGGGCTCTCAGTCACGATGAATAACAATGAAAAAATATGGAACAAAGCTTGGCACACAATGGATAGAAAGGTATAGTGTTACAATTCAAGGTCTTCACCTCTTATTTAAGTCCCTCAAATTCGCTCACTCTTGTCAATTACATAAGGAATGGAAAGGAAGTCATGGATTGGATGTGACCAAGGAAAAACACTATGCATGAAACCATGACATATTTCACTAAAAAAAAACTATATCAACATATCATCATATCAAGTTAACGAAGTAATCCTTTTGTCAATACATAGAGATAATAGTATGGATATTAGGATCCATCTTAACTCTAGATCTTTCATGAAATGAGAGGGATAAAATTAAATCCTTCGAGGTGAAAACCTTTTCTTATTTCTGGATCTATCATGAAATGAGAAGACACCTAGCATGAAGAGTAGGAAGTTGTTATTCAAATGGTTATTTATGTATTGGATTAGATGAACTAATTCTTGTAAGGATGAACAATGATAATTACTAGGTGATGGATAAATCACTAGGGATTAATTATTCCTTTATGTACATGGATTAAGCATAACATAAAATGTAAATAAGGATGGCCTAATATTTATCTTCTRTTGGAAATAGAAGTCACTCAATGAATAAACAAAATATGTAAAGTGATGTACTAACCTTGGGTAATGATCAAAATATATACAAAATGAAGAATTTGAAAAAAATGATTTTTTGAGGCATGCTAGTAAAGGAAATAATATTTTTAGTGTTGAAATTCATCAGATTTTTCTATCGAGAAAGCATACATGACTAGAGATTATGGATCCATATAATGGTGTTTATGTGAAAGTAAAAAAATTATTAAAATAAGGAAAATATATGAAATATTTAGCATAATGATAATGTGACTATTATTGTAAATTATCAACTTTATTGTACAAAGAAGAAGAAGTTATTATTGGAAAACAATCGATATCTTGATGAGAACATGAACTCATAGTACTAATGATCCTTTGTACAATTAGTTGGAATGACAAACTTAACCAAGTATATCCATGTACTACATGGATGTTCTAATGATAATTTGTGCATTAGATGGGATAACTTGCATTCCTTGTATAAATAATAATGCAAGGTAGTTGTTTGATTTTGCTGATGAACCATGATAATAATTCCCATGATGTCTTATTACTTTGGATGCATTATGCGTTGACATAGTTACTATTTTCCTGATGTTATGCTATCATAAGAGACCTATGGTATTTACATGTGTTTATATGTGGTTCCATTCATTATGTTGATGTAATGATTATCTTTCATAAATATATGTCAAGGTTATAATGTTATGATAGTATTTCATGATGTGACGACATGTGTTACTACATGGAGTTATTATGATGACATGCATGAACATGTGGTGATGAAAATAATGTTGTATTCTCATGATGACATGCGAGAGTTAGCATGTGGATTATTTATTTGATATGTTGATATTATAATTATAACTAATACATTGGTTACATGTTGTGAGTTGGTGATTGTTAGGTTATCCACTAATGGGCTGAGAGGGCTAGTTTATTTGATGATCTCATCGAAGCCCATACCTATGAGAGAGAATATCTACAAAGTAACACCTTATGGGTCAAGGACAAAATCAATAAACCAAACTATCCTACTGGTTATTTTTCCGAGTATAACTCACAATGGGAAATAGTACCATCTTGAGATTTCCATAATGCCTAATACTGGAGTTATGATGTTGAAGTCCTAAAAAAATTATTGGCATGCTTCTCGCTAGTGGTGTTGTGGGACTGGACATAGAAGCATGGGTTTGTGTTCCTGGTGTACGAAAGTATTGATCCAGATGATTAGTGTATGTAAGTATTGATCCATATCACTGGTGTATGTGAGTATTGATTTAGATTCATGCTTGGACAGATTATTTCTAGTGACAAGAGCCCTGATAGCTCAAGATGTCTTGGTATGGTTCCATAAAGCCATTATGGATGAGATAAGGTTTGGTTCTTAGAGCCTTGATAGGTTGAGAGTATTTAATCCTAATTCCAAAATTCATGAAGAAAAGCTAGAGTACTCGTGCTTCCCCGATGGGGTCATGTGGAATTTCGATGCCTTTTGTATTTACTTGGGTTGATTTATACTAGTTCAATAGAGGGTGTTGTGGATTATATGACAAGAAAATTAAAAAATTTAAGTAACACAGATATCGTTAACTTTGGGAAAAGGTTCCTTAATGGGTGGGAGTATGTAATGCCCCATATTAATAATAATAATAATAAGAAGAAGAATAGGAATAAGAATAGTAGTAGTAGTAACAATAATAATAACAATAACAATAGTAGTAGTAGTAGTAGTAGTTGTTGTAGTAATAATAACAACAAGTATTTAAATAGAATAAAAATCGAAAGAAAATAAATAATAAAAATAATTACTTTATTAATAGAATAAAAGGGGAAAGTAAGACAATATGAAACAAAGAAAGATAAATTAAGAAAAGGATAAAACTGACATGATTAATTATTTAATGATAGGTGTAACTTATGCATTTAACCTATTGCAAGAATGTGTAAGAATAATTCTATATAATGAAGGATGAGAAGAAAAATGGATATCTTTTTCTTAGGGAAATTTGAGAAAAAGGCTTGCAAGTTGGCATAGGTAGATTATTGAGGGCTCAAGGGCCCTCAGTCACAATGAATAACAATGCAAAAATATGGATCAAATATTGGGACACAATGAATAGAGAGGTATAGTGTTACAATTCAAGGTCTTCACCTCTTAGTTAAGTCCCTCAAATTCGTTCATTCTTGTCAATTAGGTAAGGAATCAAAAGGAAGTTGTGGACTGGATGTGACCAAGGACAAACACTATGCATGAAACCATGACATCTTTCACTCAAAAAAAACTATATAAGCACATCAACATATCAAGTTAAGGGAGTAATCCTTTTGTCAACATATCAAGATAATAGTATGGATATTAAGATCCATCTTAACTCTGGATCTATCATGAAATGAGAGGGATAAAATTAAATCCTTCAAGGTGAAAACCTTTTCTTATTTCATTTTAATTTATTAATTATTTTTTACCTCAACGAATTTGATCTCAATGCATAATACATTTGGAGTTAATATGGATTTATGCTAGTTCTTAATATGTGTGTGTGCGTGTGTGTGTGTGTGTTTCAGGTCCATTTTGAGCACAAAATGAATTACACATATTCCTCATACTTTGCAACAAACCATTGAAACATTTTAATCAATATCCATCTTAACTCAGGATCTATCATGCACCCAAAGGGATCAGATCGCTCGAGGTGCAAAACTTTACTCTAGTTTTTTTTGTTTTTTTTTTTAATTACAAAAAACTTTTCACCTTGACGAACTTGATCTCTCTTGGTGTATGATAGATAAAATCCCTCTCTG
>JASDQU011103657.1:40268-51381 GCA_032191745.1 Picea mariana
ATTCCACGTGTCAAATCCATGTTGAGCACGAAATAAATTACACATATCCCTCATACTCAAAAACCCACTATTGAAATGTTTCAATCATGAATGTAGATCCATATTAACTTTGGATATATCAAGTGCCTATATGGATCAAATCCTTTGAGGTAAAAACCTTTCTCAGATTTTCTACTCTAAAGAATGTTTTCACCTCTAAGGATTTAACCCCTTTTAATGCATGATAGATCCACATTTAAGATGGATCTACGTTGGTTCATTATAGATAGATAGTTATATAGATTTTAATTATGGAAATACTTATACATATCCCTCATAACTTTTATTTTTTCTAGGTTACAAATCCTAAGAAACCCCCCCAAGTACTTCCCCTCATTTCATGGATGGTACATACGGTAAACCATAGATTCTTCAGAGCAGAAGGTCGATCAACAACAAGGCTCGAAGCCATTAAAATAATATACTATTTTTAAGAGATCAACATGTAACTTTCAAGAATTGAACTTGGGTGGGGAGGATAAAAATCATTCCTCTCAACCACTCAAGCTAAACCCAATTGAAAAAAAATATTAGGCATGGGAGTCCACCCAGAAAATACAATATGTCTCAGTCTCCAACACGCAAGCAGGAATGAGATTGTTGGTACCTTTACATTCCCACATTAATATAAAAAAATGATATATGTCTCACGTGTACATACCCTACCTCCCTCTAGAATTGAACATGTGACCTCTGAGGAGAAAACCAATGTTATTAACCATTAGGACCACTCAAGTTTACCACATCTCCGTTATCAATTATCAAGAGAATAATTACTTTTTTACTTTCAATCACCTTACACACACACACATACTTAAGGTGAACATTGAAATATTTTATTTATGGACGACATTGAATTTTTTCTTTGAATGCCCCATCTCAACTCCATGTTGAGCATGGAAGGAATTACATATTTCCCTCATACTGGGTTGTATAAAGTGACTTTTGGCATAAAAATCAAATAAAATTATTTGTGCATTTCATAATAAATATATGTGCACATTGAAATATATGATAACTAAAACAATAAAATATAAACACCCATGATAGAATCAAAGAGTGAGCATGTAATATACCAAAAATATATCACAGATATGTAATAATGTATAAATCATTTTTCATTAAGTATTCATATAAATCATTATCATATATTCATTATATTGTAAATAATGAGAAGTCATACCTTTTCCCAAAATACATCACTCGCATTCCCTATGTGTATTTATATTCACGCCATTGTAACTCATATCATTTCAATGGATAATAAATATTAATTATTGATTCCTCATGGAATATATGGAGTATTTCATGTTATTATGGGTGCTAAGGTGAAGTAACCGATAGGTTTTCTTCAAGTGGTATCAAAACGGTCTTTCCACTAGCATTTTCTTAGTTATATTTTTCATTTTTCCATTGATCTGTGACCAAATTTATTTTTCTAGTGCCATTTAACAAAAAAAGAAGAAGTAAAATTGAAAAAGAAGTTTTGCAAATAATTTCTAGGATCATGGTAAAAATCTTTGATGTGTGTGTGTGTGTGTGTGTGTAAAGATTTCCAAGTATTTTAATAAAAAGTGCATATGAAATTATAAAGAAAATTTTCAAAGTGGCAAGTGTGGGGTTCTGTTTGGTCCTAGAGGAATTGTAGAGTTTCTTTCTCTTGGAATCTTGGACATACAACGAATAACCAAGTTGAGGGATATGCTCTCTTTAAAGGGATCACCTTAGCTGGAGCCTATAACATCCATAATATTTTTCTTTTGGGGGACTCTAAGAAAACCATTATACATATACAATTGGGCACATTACCTCGAGATGGTCATCCAAGTTCCATTTTTCATTGCATTCAAATTATCCTTCAAATATTTTTGAAGGAATAATTCTTACATATCTTTCACTATAATAACTCCCTTGCAGACATATAAGAAAAAATTGGTACACAAAGAAAAATGGGGGACCTTAGAATCAATGTGGTTTTAGATTTTATTCCCATTCCCTAATGATTCCACCTCATTTATTAACAATTTTTGAGTTTCATCATGTGGCTTCCATTTTCCATCTCATGCAATAGCCAAGTATCTCATTACTTTTTCATAATATCTCATGTCCAAAGTATTAGTTTAATTCCCTCTCACTCTTGCTTGTTAAATGTGGGATTATCATTCCTGTCATGGACGGATTGGACCATATCAACAATCATCACAGTAAATGGGTTCTAGGCATGAAGGGACCAACCATTATGTCTATAGCCTCTCGCATGCAACTTCGGTTATATGGCTCACAATCTACGATTATTATGGTGTTTCGTGAGGTGTATATATTACTTTTTTGCAGTTCTATTGTCATCAATATCCTTTCTTTGCTGGTTTTGTTCTCCCTATTTCTCTCATCCCCATGGCACAGCATGGGTGAACCAAATCCATGGTTCTCTTCTCTCAACTAGAGTATGATGTCGACGATATATGGAATTTAACATAGGCCTTGCAAAAGTTTCTTAGGTAGCCTCTCTACCAAGGTGATTCCCATCCTTGAAATATTTGTCCAACATCGTGAGTCACTTGAGCAACTAAAAGACGAATGCAGTGCTATTTGAACACAACATGAGGAGTTCCTATCTTACCCTCATCAAATGAATGTAGCTCCATATGCAACTACTTTCTCATACACGATTTCCTCTCCCAATGTCAATTTCAAAATTCTCGATCTGAATTATCTAGTATCATGGTTATAAATGGATGATACTGGTAGGATGGTTTATTCCCCTCCAATATTATCATGGATGAAATGTTTATTTTGGTATTTTATAGGGTATTTTACAAATTTTTATACTATAAATAGTTTTGATGTACACTCTTACTCTAAGAACTTAAAATTTATAGATATAAGTAGTTATAACAATCATCTAGTGGCCTTGATCAACCCACCTACCTCAGCAGGGTCTTCCAACCTCCCAGTCACTAGATTTTATTACTCCTCAAGTTGAAGGAGGTCTTTGATTCCCTACTGGAATCTTCACTACATATCCTGATGCAACCCCACTACCTCATCAGGGTCTGCCGACCTCCCAGTCACTGGATCTTCTAACTCCTTGAGTTGAAGTAGCTCTTTGATTCCCTATTGGAATATTCACTACATATCCATAGGTCCGTTTTATGAAAACTACACCCATGTGAATAAGCACTAGCCATAATCGTCCTCCAAGAGACAAGAGGTTATGACCGCACACCTATCCAAAATACACTTCGCGACTTCACGTGTCAAGAATTTGGAAACTAGTCTGTCTCCTTCTCTTCCCAAAGTTAGATTTCCAAACTCCCAATGTCAGATCAACGGTCCACAACCTCCCACTATCCAACGATACATATCTCCCCTTCATGTATCGATACTTAATGTTTCGTGAACTTGAAATATTTATCTCCTCTTATATTTCAATTCAAGAACCCTTGATCATGTTAGATTGACAACTCACGACCTTCCTTGATCCAACGGTTTAGGTCAACTCCTAAGTTCGGACCTTGCAAGTCCTCACAACTCTGTTCTTTGAAATTTTTTGGTTTCCGAGTCAGTGAAATTATGATGTATCCCCATGTGTCCTTCCCAACATCAAAAACTAGGATAGACTCCACTTTTCCCCCTTCAAATCTTTCGAAGTTTGAGTCTTCAAACTCCAGGATCTGCTCTCACCTGTCTACTCTGATGATGGATGGTTCTAATGACTTAAGAATTGGTCTCGTGCACTTTCTTGGGATCCAACGACTATTTTTCCAAGTTCTTAGATTTGATGAATGAGATTTGATATCCTTATGTGCGTGCTCCTTCTATTTGGTCATGGATTCCAATGGTCCAGATCTTCCCTCGCGAAGTGGAAGTTCATGTTTCGCGACATTGGAAAACAACTTTGTCCATTCTCCAGATTTGCAGTGTCTCTTTGCCAAATAACTTTGTGTTATCCCTCCTGAGCTTGATTTCCATGAGGTGAGTTCAACCCTCTCACCTCCTTCGATTTCATCTATACCTCTATCCTTCCTGATCTTACTCCTTCTTCTAGACTTGGAAGATTTATCAGTCTTAAAAGGTTTCGACCTTTGCTCCTCCTACGAGTCCGACTCTTGGATCTCATCAACACTTATGAAAGTGTTATCCCTTAGGATCTTGATCCTTAAATTATTTCGACTTCCCACACTATTATAGATGATTTCAGTCACTCTGGTGATGTCTCTACAAGTGATGTATGTAGGCTCCCACAAGGAATTTTTGGCTGAGAAAAGTGACTATTGTCTTCTTCCAAAAAACACATTTTTAAGATGAGTTCACAGGTTGCCTATATTACAAGGTGTGAAAATAATTCATTCTTGTAGGAAACCCAAACTTAGGGTGTGAACTGTTCGCAGTCTTCTCTATAGGTAGGGTGCGAACCTATTTCAAAGCTTGGAAAAGAGAAGAGGTCACGAAGGTTCTAGAAGGAAATCTTATAGAAAATGAGTTGGCATTTGCATGGTTGGTATCCTACTAACTTCTTAGATTTAGTGGGATCATCCTCATCCATTTAACCATCTTTCCTTTTTCTATATATTGAAAGGTTTCTCATGGAAAAGGTTAAGCAAGATTTAATGAAGAATTTGTGAAAGAATTGTGTGAAGGAATGTACTTGGATAGAAGCTTGGAGGCTCTATTTGGTCTATCAAGTTGTATTGGATCTTCTTCATGCAAGTGTAGAGCAAGTGTCTGTGTTGGAACGAAGGGTCACTTAAAGGAATCTTGAGACATCAAGGCGATCTAGTTGTATCTTCTACTTTCAATTAATATAATACAATGACATGTCCCTTTCCCATAAAATCACTCTCATTTTATTGAGTAACTCCTTGATCATATGCATAGGTTAACATTGAATATACTTTGCTATCTTCACTTTGGTTGGTTTGTGTTGTCTTAGATCTAATTTCACAAGAGCACTAGAGCGAAGAGGGAACAACATAGACCTAAGGAAGCGATATAAATATATGTCACTCATTCTTTCTTATTAGTAGATTCAATGACTACAACTTAGGGAAAGAGTCGTGTCCTATCCTGTTTTGTTCTAGATCTAGGTGGATCTAGGGAGACCTGTTAGTGTTTGCACCTACCGATTTATCTGATAACAAAATTGGTGACTCCACTGGGGATACAACCCATTTTGGTGGTTTTTATTTGGCCATTTTATCTTGACCTACCCTTTTTCATTCCCCATCAATCTATGAGTCTTAAGGAGACCCTCACAGACCCCTTGTATCCAGAAGTTCCCTCAATAGTCTAGTCATTTTTCCAAAATTTGCTTGATTACAAACCTTCCCACACTACACCTTCTTGTAGCTTGTGAGAAGAGTTATGGTTCACACCCTAGTGTTGAATTTAGTGCGAACTTCTCGCAACCTGCTTGTGTCTAGCCTGTGAGAATCCTTAATTCTCACACTGTACCCCACTGTCAGACTACGAACTCACTTGTAACACTTTTGGATTAAGTCTTTTGTGTCTTCAAATGCCCATATTGGTTGGTATGTATGGAAATAAATTCTCTGGCCAGTGATTGGATGTTTCTCGTTTTCAAATATCGCGATTGATTAGTTTTCGGAAATCGAAAGATCTTCTTGATCATTTTTTCTCAATTTTTACCTCTTGACCTTTTCTTAAAAATGGTATAATCTTCAATTCTAAAATCCGAGTGCTTGTTTGGTCGAGAGCCTTTGATTGGATTAAAAGTTGAGATTAATTGTCCTTTTCAATTGCTTATTGCTTGGAAAATTGTTACCCATGTGCATTTGAAGAGACTGGTCTTGTCATTTTGTTATTTTTATTTTCATTGAAAGATCAATTTGGGTGTTTGTTGTGTATTTCTTTTTCATTGGTTGCTTACTTTTTCTTAGTTCCATCCCTCCTGCTGGGTTTCTAATAAAAATTAAAGACATATTTTTCTTAAGCAACTTTTTATTCGAAAATATTGGCATTCAAGTATTGAAAGAGAATGAATATGGAATTTTCATTGTTCGTGATTGTTTGATATTAAATTTCAGAGAATATCATACATCGCAGTTCACATTGTTCCAGAAAACTCCTTTTTCCCCCATGTAAATAGGATTCATCAAACAAAAATTTGTATCATTCATTCCTACTTATGCATTGTTGGGTCAGAGTCTCACACAACATTGGTTTCATTTCCATCTCCTTTTGAGTAACAACAACCTTTAATAATATTGTGCAACTTTAAAATTCAACTAGTAACTTTTTCTAGGGCTCTTTTACACCAACATTAGCTAGGCTAGAGCTTTGGAATAGGCAGTGAGACACACTCTCCAAAGCACAAAACACACAATAGTAACTTGTGATAAGGACTGTCAAATCCCATTTTTAGCATTTGGTACTGGGAAGTCGTTCTCACCCAAGGGTCAAACCTGAGGTAGCATTGAGATTGACAAAGTTACTTACCCTGCTTTGTTGATATCGATGTAGAGATTGCATGTATTATGGGGGTCACTTGAAGGTATACCCACAATGATGAGTGGAAGCCTCTAAAACTGACTTCGGGCTAGATACCTTGTCCTTGCGTGTGGATTAGATTGTCAACTATTCCCCTAGGCATTATTGTTGTTGGTGGTAACCTTAGTAGCCTATCTTCTTAGGGTATTACACAAGGTGAATGTTAAGGGGTAAGTCTTCATGGTACCTGGAAACAACATTGGCCAGACTCACTCAAGATCCTTGGAGGGTATACCCATGATTGTGTGTGGCAGNGGTGTAAGTCCGTTAAGCAGGTCGTCAACGTAACTTTTCCACCCTAGCCCAACCCCTTCTTGTCTCATCTTTGTGACGTTGGATTTCATCACCAACTAGTAACTTCGGAATTAGAAGGTCTTGTTTGATTGGTTTTGCTTCCTAGATTTTATTAGCACATGTTGTTTGTTTACCCAAGTTGGCCATATAATTTCTTTCGTAAAATTTGAAATCGATCACAATTGAACCTCCACTCCGTTCACGTAGAATGCAAGGCCTACCACTAGAAGATCTAGAAGGTTATCAACCCTTTCCTACCAACTCACCTGAGGGCTCTCCTCAATAGAGTGAAGTCCAAGACATTTCCACTCCACCAGTAGAAAGAACTAAATATTTACAATGGTTCTAAATTACCAATTCTCGAGAGGAATTATGACTTCCTCCTGACTCCAAGAGACGTATTGTTCGAGTGAATTCTTTCGAAGATATAGTTGTTCAGTCTTCTGGATTACCAACTAGACCTTTCATAGGACCTGAGGGTTAAGATCCTTTTTGGACTACTAGCATTTTTAGATGGGATCTCTTTGGCTTAGGAGTAGGCATTGATATCACTGTCACACCTGAGTTGCCTGAAACATCTGATCCAGACGAAATACCTTTTACTATTGCCTATTATTTTCCTGGTACAGATGCTCCACCATATAACCACATCTTGACTATCCCTCTTCAAACAGTCCATTACATAATGGTCCCAGATACTATGAGTCCTCACACTAGGATTAAAGTGGCTAGACAAACCCCCATTGGAACACCGCTTTCACCCAGATTCACCCCAACACTTTCGACTGGATATCATGCGTTGAATGCTTCTATCCGCTACTACACAAATCTCATATGGGACTACTGGTGTTTCCACTCCTTCTGGGAACCATCTCGTTCCCAGTTTTATTCTAACACTTCCTCAACCCCCTTTCAGAGGACCTCTTCCATCCTATATTGGAGGCACCGACCCTAGTGGCACCATCCCGTCTTTCACACCTAATTACCAGATTCCTATTCATGGACAATTTCACCAAGGAGGCCAAATCCAATCCCCTTTTGCAGGACAAATCCCAACTGGGATGCAACCCCCGATTGGAGGGAAACCCCCACCGACCCCACCCTATGAACAAAATGTACCTCCATCCTTGGCCCAGTATTGGAATTATCTTATTCAACATAATCCTCACTCAACTGGGGGGAAACAACCTCAAGCTAGCTCCATCATAACCCCCTAGTATAGGCCAACCATATCCAGGCACGTCTAATCCTATTTGGGGCTCAAATTCTCAACCCCATGCCCTTGTTCAAGGGTACAACCCTATGAATTACTTTCCTCCACACCAACAACCGAATCTACCCAGATATTCGCATTATATGAAAACTGCTTATGGTCCCACTGGTCTACCGACAAGACTCCCTCTCCAAAGTCACCAGTACCCACATGTGAATAGAAAGTTACCCTTCTTAGCCACCCTAGACCTCCCTGATCTGTTGAGGATTTTAAATGATCTGATCCATCACTCTCCTCAATGGCCCACCATACCAGCCAAACTACCATCCGACATCCCTAAATTCGATGGTAAACCAGGAGAGGACCCGAACAATCATGTAATGAATTTTCATCTTTGGTGCTCATCCAACTCCTTCGTGGATGACTCTATTCATTTACACCTTTTCTAGCGAACCCTCATAGGTTTCACCGCAAAGTGGTATATAGAATTACCACAAACAAAGCTTGCCACACAATGGATAGAAAGGTATAGTGTTACAATTCAAGGCCTTCTCCTCTTATTTAAGTCCCTCAACTTCGCTCATTCTTATCAATTACATAAGGAATGGAAAGGAAGTCGTGGATTGTATGTGACCAAGAAAAAACATTATGCATGAAACCATGACATCTTTCACTCAAAAAAACTATATCAACACATCAACATATCAAGTTAACGAAGTAATCCTTTTGTCAGCACGTAGAGATAATAGTATGGATATTAAGATCCATCTTAACTCTATATCTATCATGAAATGAGAGGGATAAAATTAAATCCTTCAAGGTGAAAACCTTTTCTTATTTTTGGATCTATCATGAAATGAGAAGGCACCTAGCATGAAGAGTAGGAAGCTATTATTCGAATGGTTATTTACGTATTAGATTAGATGAACTAATTCTTGCAAGGATGAACAATGATGATTACTAGGTGATGGATAAATCACTAGGGATTAATTATTCCTTTATGTACATGGATTAAGAATAACATAAAATGTAAATCAGGATGGTCTAGTATTTATCTTCTATTGGAAATAGAAGTCACTCAATGAATAAACAAAATATGTAAAGTGATGTAATAACCTTGGGTAATGATCAAAATATATACAAAATGAAGAATTTGAAAAAAATGACTATTTGAGGCATGCTAGTTAAGGAAATGATATTTTTAGTGTTGAAATTCATCATATTTTGCTATCGGGAAAGCATACATTACTAGAGATTATGGATCCATATGATGGTGTTTATGTGAAAGTAAACAATTTATTAAAATAAGGAAAATGTATGAAATATTTAGCATACTGATAATGTGACTATTATTGTAAATTCTCAACTTTATTGTACAAAGAAGAGGAAGTTAATATTGGAAAAAAATCGATATCTTGATGAGAACATACACTCATAGTACTAATGATCCTTTGTATAGTTACTTGGAATGACAAACTTAACCAAGTATATCCATGTGCTACATGGATGTTTTAAAGACAATTTGTGCATGATGGGATAACTTGTATTCCTTGTATATATAATCATGTAAGGTGGTTGTTTGATTTTGCTGATGAACCATGATAATAATTCCCATGATGTCTTATTACTTTGGATGCATTATGCGTGGACATAGTTACTATTTTCCTAATGTTATGCTATCATAATAGACCTATGGTATTTAAATGTGTTGTTATGTGGTTCCATTCATTATGTTGATGTAATGATTATCTTTGATAAATATATGTCAAGGTTATAATATTATGATAGTATTTCATGATGTGATGACATGTGTTACTTACATGGAGTTCTTATGATGGCATGCATGAACATGCGGTGATGAAAATGATGTTGTGTTCTCATGATGACATGCGAGAGTTAGCATGTGGATTATTTATTTGATATGTTGATAGTATAATTATAACTAATACATTGGTTACATGTTGTGAGGTGGTGATTGTTAGGTTATCCACTAGTGGGATGAGAGGTCCAATTTATTTGATGACCTCATTGGAGCCCATACCTATGAGAGAGAATATCTACAAAGTAACACCTTATGGGTCAAGGACAAAATCGATAAACCAAACTATGCTAGTGGTTATTTTGCTGAGTATAACTCACGATGGGAAATGGTACCATCTTGAGATTTCCATAATGCCTAATATTGGAGTTATGATATTGAAGTCCTAAAACAATTAATTGGATGTTTCTCTCTAATGGTGTTGTGCGATTGGACATCGAAGCATGAGTTTGTGTTCCTGGTGTACAAAAGTATTGATCCAGATGATTAGTGTATGTAATTATTGATCCATATCATTGGTGTATGTGAGTATTGATGTAGATTCCTGCTTGGACAGATTAGGTCTAGTTCCAAGAGCCGTGATAGCTCGAGATGTCTTGGTATGGTTCCATAAAGCCCTTATCGATGAGATAAGGTTTGGTTCTTAGAGCCTTGATAGGTTGAGAGGATTTCATCATAATTCCAAAAGTACTGAAGAAAAGCTAGAGTACTCGAGCTTCCCCGATGGGGTCATCTGGACTTTCAATGCATTTTGTATTCACATGGGTCGATTTATACTAGTTCAATAGAGGGTGTTGTGGATTATACAACAAGAAAATTAAAAACTTTAAGTAACACACATATCGTTAACTTCATGAAAAATTTTCTTAAAGGGTGGGAGTATGTAATGCCCCATAATAATAATAATAATAATAAGAAGAAGAAGAAGAAGAAGAAGAAGAAGAAGAAGAAGAATAGTAGTAGTAGTAACAATAATAATAACAAAAAGAATAGTAGTAGTAGTAATAATAAAAACAAGTATTTAAATAGCATAAAAATAGAAAGAAGATAAATAATAAAAGGAATTACTTTATTAATATAATAAAAGGGGAAAGTAAGAAAATATGAAATAAATAAAGATAAATTAAGAAAAGGATAAAACTGACATGATTAATTATTTAATGATATGTGTAACTTCTGCATGTAACCTATTGCAAGAACATGTAAGAATAATTCTATATAATGAAGGATAAGACAAA
>JASDQU011103658.1:10883-22909 GCA_032191745.1 Picea mariana
TCCATCCTTATGGCTTCTACGACCACTGAAAGTCACTTCTCATCATCTTATCCTGTAGTGCTCTTCTTCTCCATTCCGATGAGCTATTACACTAAGAGGTTTCTCCAAGTAATATGCCCATTATGACCTTCTTAGTGAATTTAATTAAGATATGACCCATAATAACTCAAAATTATGGAAATCGTCAGAATGCAACGGAACCAAAGCCAAGCTGTGTGCAATGGATCCTGATGATGAATGATGCAAGTCAGGCCCAATAAAACCCCTCAATATCTCTCAGATTCTCTGTCACCCCTATCTGGCTACTCTGGTAGGCATAACACTCTGTAAAATTATAATGTCCCAAAATTTCACAGTGTAATGTCCCCATTTTGGACACTGTGAAATCTTGGACACAGGTGTTCGAGGTTTTGGAACATGAGATTATAAACTGTCCAAAAGATTTCAGTGATGAATTAGACAATACTCATGAAGATAAAATCAGATATATAGCTCAGTCAGAGCTACACAAGATAGTTGCGTGACCGAGACTCATGTCGTATAATGACATGATAAGCTGAGCCCTTGAAAACATCGATGTCCAAACCAGGAGCATCACCAACCACTAGAAAGGTTTCATTGGGTCATTCTGACCAGAACACCTCCAATTAATGTATAATCTATCTCCCACTCCTAAATATAATTACAATGTTGCATTTATGTTGGAATTTGAGCAGCAGGAATGCATACAATACGATAAGAGTTACCCAGATATAATCAAGTCCTGGTGGGGGCACCCAGAGAAGTTCGGGGCCGACGCTCATGGAATGTACACCACAACATCATTGGACACTGACATGATTTACGTAGCTATGATTCTCTGTAGACTGTTCGGGAAGAAGAGTCCTAGTCATTTCCCGGTGGAGTGGGTATCAATTATGCACGAGGTGGCCGAAGGCTACACATTTAATTGGGCCAAAATTTTATCAGACAACTTGGCTAAAGAAATTACTGAATACAAAATGGAGAAATCAAAGGGGCAGCCCACCCCTTTCTATATGTCTATGTATGTCATGGATGCCATATGTTTCCTGACTCCTTTCTCACTCATGAATTGGAGCTGGACCCCGACCAATGCAAAGCCTATTCACTTTTATCATTCCAAGCCGTGGGAGGAAAAAACAAAATATTTCTTTTACAAAATTTGTCACAATGTAGTGATCCTTGTCCATATAGCTTTATATGGTTCCTCACCCCCTCGAATTTCAGATAGAATCATGGGAAATCTGGGCAAACTAGCATATTGGTTCATTGAAGAAAACTTCTCTTATATTAGGGTTTTCAGATGCTTAGTCCCTCCCCATGCTCTCCCGAGATTTTTACCAGACTGGATGGTATGTCGAGAAGTATCTTAATAGACAAGAACAAGGGGCATCAACAAGGAGCTGAAAGTAGCCCATAAAAAGGTATGGCCTATTTTCCCTCTCCAGGTCGGTATGTTTTCACTATTGGATTTTGTTCACTCTAAAGTAGAGGTTGCATCTCTAAATGATGTCAAATTGGTTGAAATGAAATTCAAAAAGCATGACCCACACAATATCGTAGAGAACCACCTAGCCCAATTCAATATGAAAATATATGTGCACGAAGAATCCCCATACGACGAAATATTTAGGGGAGTTAGGTCTTATTAATAGGTACAGAGCAGGTTTTAAACCCTGCCCCCAGATCAACAGGTTGGCTTCCTTAGTTTCCAAAGACATTGATGAAACAACTTGCTGAAAGCACTACAAGGACAATTGGTAGTCACTTCACCTGTACATGAATCTACACCTCCAAGTTTTGAACCAGGGAACTCTGGTAAATAGGATATTGAGGAAACCCCAAAGAGCTCTGAGGTTTTGACTTAGGAATTAGAAGCTTCATTATCAATTCCACTAGGCCCTCAGGCAACGAATCAACTCGAAGTCTTCTTAAATCAAGGGAAAGATGCATCTATTTCGACACCAACTACACCTGCTGCAACATAGTAGGGAAAAAACCATCTACGAAGATTGATACTCCTATTACTTCATTGACCCCTCTGCAGTCTAGTTTCGGGAATCCTAGTTCTGAAGTCATTTATGTGGGTGATCTTACCCCAATTTTTCTCGAAGAGATGCCTCCTTGAGACTTCTTTTTCAGCAAGAAACAGAGGGCCATCTTCAAATGAGAAACACAACAGAAAGACAGGGTAGTAACCAAAAGGCAGAGAATGTTATATGACAGAAATAATCACGACGATTCAGAATTCGCGAAGGAAGTTTCGAGTTCATTGGGTGCCTTTGCCACCGCAAATCAATGGTCAGTAGAGAATCTGGCAGAGCGACTAAGAAATTTTTATTTATTGGTGGGGCAGTTGCAGGATCAAATGTTGGCCATGGACCAGACTATAAAGAATAAGATGAGCCAAGACTTTGAACAAATCAGAGCTTATGACCGACATCAAATACAATAGTTGCGGGCTAACCTCGAGGAGCTCCATCAAAACTCACAGGCCAACAAAGGATTGGTCACTCAATGTCATGAGGTAATAAGGAAATTGAATGCCATATTAGACCTGATTGAAAGTACATCAGTAGATATCTCAGCCTTCTGAATTCAAGCATTGGATATTAGCAAGAAACTAGAAATGGCCCGCAGGATATTTTTATGAAGGTTGATGCCATCTAGAAATGCTATCAGGCAGTAGAATTTGCTTTGAAGGATGTATATATCAAAGAAAGAGAATCTCTCTTAGCCTAAGATAAGTTTCAAGACGCCATCATCTTGGCACAGAAAGTTAATGTCCCTGATTTTCCTTAGATTTCCCCTTCTGAACATATAAGAGGTGATATGGCCCTGAAAGTATGGGAAACGTATCTGGAAGAAAGCAAGATATTGGCCAGGGAGGTAAAGGACGCTTTCCAAGAAACGTTATCATCTTTAGACAAAAAACTCATTGATTTTGAGGGAAGCAGTATCGAGGAGGCCCTGGGGAAAATCGACATTGAAATGAACCAACAAAACTCTAGAAAGGGAAAAGAGGAAAATCTTGTAGCTATTCAAGAAATAAGCCAGAATGACCTTCTTAAAATAAATAAATGGCTAGTAAACCCAAATTCACAGTTTCAAGCCTTAGCTCAAGAAGTGAAAAGAATTCAAGAAAGGATACCTCAAGTAGAAAGGCGATTATACACTTTTGAGGTGAATGAGACAATTGAGCCATCAAAGCTAGTGGTGGAATTTTTACATAGATGCTGTTAGTGATAAAAAACGCATTGGTATTTTGATGAGTATTTCCATCACTCTTCAAATGATTTATCATTTTCTTCAGTCTCTTTCCAGTATCTTAACCTCCATAGTGTTCATCAAGCTCCTGTTGGATTACTTTGCTAAAAAATCCTTTGTTTTTATGCCTCTAGACCCGCAACACAAGATACAAATAACAAAATGTCATTTCATTGCTTTTATGTCTTTTTCCTTGATAGATTTCCCTAAAGCAAAAGTGACGTGTCCTTTAAGTGAATTAACCCTAGGTTATGTTATATACTAGGCTAGCGCACCAAGCAATGAGTCAAGCCAAATCTGGAGTCCAAATGTCAAGCGCATTCAACACATAAACCATACAAAACCCAGCTCTAACACCAATGCCCAAGAACAAGTGCAAAATTTCGAGTCCATATGTCACCAAAGTCATGCAACATGTAAACTAAATCCAAGCCATGTTTCAAGTCACGAGTCAAACTTGATAGTCAAACACCAAAACCCAGTACTCAACGCCGAGCTCCTATCCTATCCACCTCATCAACAAGTGTCGGTTATGAATTTTGTAAACATATCATGAAAGGTTTAGCGCAGATACAAATTTTGTAAATATATCAGGAAAGGTTTAGCGCAGATACAAATTTTGTAAATAGTGAGAATCTTATTTCACTAACAGCCACAAGTCGACACATACCCATAGATCAGCCACGAATCAAGCTGCATGTTAATTCACCAAGCGTATCATTAAGTCCCTTCTCATTTTGTATTGATGCATCGTCAAGTTTCTCTACTGCTCTGGATCAGACATATCTCCTTGGGATTTAATTTAGCCAAAATGTTAGATCAAGCACTCTATATTATCTCAGAGTGGATGGGGTTTTTCCTTTTGCGCGAATCCATGTTTGATTCTGTGATCTGTGCTCGTGATCTCTTTTTGAAGCCAACTAGAATCATGTGTCCCATCCATGCACGAATGTGGCTAGCACCAATCAGGTCTGGTCAGGGGGAGCAAAAATTGCTAGACTTTGAAAATGCTATGGCTGACTGGAATAACTTCATTGAGGATACCAATGACTTTTATGGTGTTGATATGAGCATCCTAACACAACCTTACTCAGGAGAACAAAAAAAAGTATTATCGACAGACATCTCTTTGGAACAATCTTCATCCACATCAATTAATTGGCACTCCTTTTATCGTTAAAGAAATGGATTGCATCACAACCACTTTGCATGAAATTGCCTGTGACCAGGAAGGTGTCAAATTGATTATACAGTCGTATTAAGTTTTTGAGGAACCATGCATCAAAAGACAAACAAATATTGCATTTTTGGGTCATTCTCAAGCCGCAAAGTTATACCCATAAGCTCAACAATTAACAGTGAAAGAGACTTTGTGTGATTCTCTTCCAACATCTGATAAATCTGTGAGCAAATTGCTTGGTTGTCTTTACCCTGCAATTGCAGACAATAGTATAAATGCTACCAGAAAAGACCCTGCTCATCGGAAGCTGTTTGTGCGTGGACTGGCCTTGGAGATTGCTTCATAAACTCTGCATGAAGCGTTCAAAAAGTATGGAGAGATTGAAGAAGGCTCTGTTATTATTCACAAAGCAACTGGAAAGTCAAGGGGGTTTGGCTTTATTATATTTAAACATATGGAATTTGCTCAGAAGGCTTTGCAGGAACCTAGTAAGACTGTTGATGGTTGAATTACTGTATGCAATATTTCAACTATTAGCATCAATCTAGTACAATATACAGAAATCGGCAAAGAAGCATAGTGTGATATGTCTTTTTCTATAGTAGACCTGTCACTGGATTATAGTGGCAATTGTTTTTATCTATGCAGAGGTGCAGGAACAGACTGCAAGAAACATCCTTTTGTCATCCTTGAGTTCTTTCAGTCTAGCAAGTTCTAGTAAACATTTTGTTTGCAAACCTGGTAGTGGTCACCGAGAATGCAACATCATCTTAGGGACTCTTTAGTGCATCTCTTGGTATAGAAGTAACTTCAATTAAATTGTTACAGAAGCCGATCAAAGAAAGGTATTATAACTAAGGAAAGAGGCAGGGAATACAACTATTTCCAGAACTTAAGATCAAGCATTCTACAGTGGACGGGTTTCTATACTTTGTTTTTTGTTCTGTTCTCTGCTTAAATGCTTGAAAGGTAAGATCAAGAAGCCAGGGAGCAGAAAACTAGAGGCTAAGACAAAGCACATTTTTGAAATTTTACAGCTATCCAAAGACAGAGCTTTCACCAGGGCAAAAGGCGAAATTATAACCAGTTAGCTGATGAAAAGCAGAGCTTTCACCAACTAACTAGCAAATTTTAAGGTGAAATAGCCGGTGAAACTTGAGATGGTCAGAAAGAGAGTAAATTTTGCCCAGATTGAAGTTTTATTATCTTACAGAGCATGAAGATGATTTATAAGTCAAAGTTATAATTAAGAGGATCTGCTTCAAAGTGCTCTTCTAGTTTTTGAGGTGCCAGCAAGATGAAAGAGATAAAGTTTGTTACCTATTTATGGCAAGAATGACTTGTCTTTCCAGCTGTCGAAGACTTCAATTTAGATATGGCTTGGTTTCCTTTAATAAATGATCTGTTCCTTTAGAGTTTACAATTAGTTTTATGTTATGCTATTTTTAGTATCCTAGATCCCTTTTCATAGGATCTGATTTGTACATTGTAAAGCTATAAATCTAACGACAGTAAATGAACAGAGGGGTTCAATCCTGGATACATTTTGGCTCATGTACTTAGACTCTTATCTTGATATGAATCACATTCTTCTTTTTCTACCAATGTAAGATTTTTTCATGTGTTGCATTACTCTGTACTTTGATTCAGTTTAGCTCATCTTTTAAGAACTGTTATCTTCTTATTTAGCTCATGAATTTGAATTAAAGGATCTCTTACTATCTTGTATGACCCTGCATGTTAATGTACTTGGTTATCTAGATTAGTGTTCTTCATACCCTATTCCAATTACTTTATCTGATTATTGATTTCTAAAAGCACTGGCTCATTCTAATGCATGATAAGTTGTTCTTCTCATTATCCCTTGAGTTATCCCATTGATCCAGATACACCTAATTATCACATTTCTTAAGTTACCAAGCATATTTACCCTACAACCCCAAAGAGTTTCTTGGAGAGATAACAAATTGGTGCCGCTGCCGGGGAGAGGAGATTGAAGCTCAGCTTCCTTGGGAGATGACATAGATCTAGATTTGATGATAGACAAAGCTTGGACATCATTTGGTTGTAATCATCTATCTGGCGACTCCATGAAGGACGAATTTAGTGGTGACTCCATTGTTCAAAAATCTGTTGGTGACTCCACTGGTATGACATGAACCGGATCTTTGCTAAGAGGTATGCGTTCTGTGATTTTTCAAAAATTGTTGGTTTCCCTAATCCAGTGCCTAGTAGAGATGAATGGGAAAATAGTCTTCCCAGATTTCGAGGGGAAGAATGGGAAGTGCTAGCTGAACATTTGCCGGACTTTCATGATTACATGCATCGGTTGCAAGTAGTGCATGAGGATGTTCAGATCCAACTATTCTGTTTTTCATTAGAAGGCACTGCTCGTGATTGGTACCAGTCTTTGCCTATTGCTAGTATTGGCTCTTTAGTTGATTTTCATGCTGCCTTCCATGTGCTTTTTAAAGGCATATTTTCAGCCGACTTTCTATTTCTTGAATGTTGTCATGAGTTCAATTTGTTGAATAAAAATCCAAATATTCAAGAAGACTTTGTTATAGTAGAAGACACCTCTAATCATGATCAAGAGTTTGCTGATCCACATTTTGACAACCATGATGATGCTTTTGACATTGTATTGAACGCACCTATTAAATATGGTTGTCACCAATATCAAGAGGTATTGAATGATTGTAATAACATAGAAACATTTGACATTATATCAGATGTATCTACTGCTTTAGATATTCATGAAAATCAACATATCTCTTTTGAAGGTTTTGAGGTCAAAGAGAAAATATATACATCCGCAGAAAGAATTGATAGATCAACAAGAAACAGTTTCAGATCTGCAGTAAATGATGAGGGCAACCTACATTTTCAATATTTGCAGGGACTGGAAGTTTGCAACAGATATAAAGAAGAAGGTGAGGAGCTGAAAAGTCCAGATCAACAGTCCATCCTATATGTTTCTCCAACAGATCTCGAGCAAACTGCATTCAACACTGATATTAGTAAAGGCAACCTTCAACATCATTTCAAATTACCGCTGGAGAAGCAGTCCAAAGAGGTATTGTTTTGTGAATTTGATGACCCTTTTGCTGACTATTTGAAATCTATGAGCATCATAGATGTTAAAATATTTCTGTCAGAAGAAGATTGTCTTTATCATTTGTTCAAACCTTTTTTCTACATGTTATGGCTTCCATTGTTTTTCAGGTCAAGATCTAGCACGATGTCAGTAAATCAGTTCCTTACATGGCTTCATTGGAAGCATCATTTCACTTGATAAGAGGCAGTACATTCGATTAGTGTAGGAGTAGGCAGAAGAATAAGCTCCCCATATGAGGAGCTAGATCTTTTCAGTTGTTGAGCTCATAAATAAGCAGGCCAAGCTACAGGCAGGCTGCAGGTTTGTAGAGGAACACTTGTACAGGCCAGATGACTCCATGCCCAATGCTAAAGGCTACTGGAACTACTAGGTTTTTAGAAACCTCGTAGGGAGGTCTCCATCCTAGTTGGAGCCAGTTGTTAGCGATAAAAAATGCACTGGTATTTTGATGATTATTTCCATCACCCTTCAAATGATTTAACATTTTCTTCAATTTCTTTCTAGTATCTTAACCTCCATAGTGTTCATCAAGCTCCTGTTGGATTACTTTGCTAAAAAATCCTTTGTTTTTATGCCTCTAGACCTGCAACACAAGATACAAATAACAAAATGTCATTTCATTGCTTTTATGTCTTTTTCTTTGATAGATTTTCCTAAAGCAAAAGTGATGTGTCCTTTAAGTGACTTAACCCTAGGTTATGTTATATACTAGCCTAGCACACCAAGAAATGAGTCAAGCCAAATATGGAGTCCAAATGTCAAGCGCATTCAACACATAAACCATACAAAGCCCAACTCTAACACCAATGCCCAAGTACAAGTGTAAAATTTCGAGTCCATATGTCACCAAAGTCATGCAACATGTAAACTAAATCCAAGCCATGTTTCAAGTCACGAGTCAAACTTGATAGTCAAACACCAAAACCCAATACTTAGCGCCGAGCTCCTATCCTATCCACCTCATCAACAAGTGTTGGTTATGAATTTTGTAAATATATCATGAAAGGTTTAGCGTAGATGCAAATTTTGTAAATAGTGAGAATCTTATTTCACTAACAAACACAATTCGACACATAACCCATAGATCAGCCACGAATCAAGCTGCATGTCGATTCACAAAGCGTATCATTAAGTCCCTTCTCATTCTGTATTGATGCACCGTCAAGTTTCTTCACTGCTCTGGATCAGGCATATCTCCTTGGGATTTAATTTAGCCAGAATGTTAGATCAAGCACTCTATATTATCTCAGAGTGGATGGGGTTTTTCCTTTTGCGCGAATCCATGTTTGATTCTGTGATCTGTGCTCCTGATCACTTTTTGAAGCCAACTGGAATCATGTATCCCAGCCATGCACGGATGTGGCTAGCACCAATCAGGTCTGGTCAAGGGGAGCAAAAATTGCTAGACTATGAAAATGCTATGGCTGAATGGAATAACTTCATTGAGGATACCGATGACTTTTATGGTGTTGATATGAGCATCCTAAAACAACCTTACTCCTGAGAACAAAAAAAAGTATTATATACAGACATCTCTTTGGAACAATCTTCATCCACATCAATTAATTGGCACTCCTTTTATCGTCAAAGAAATGGATTGCCTCACAACCACTCTGAATGAAATTGCCTGTGACTAGGAAGGTGTCAAATTGATTATATAGTCGTATTAAGTTTTTGAGGAACCATGCATCATAAGACAAAACAAATCTTGCATTTTCGGGTTGTTCTCAAGACGCAAAGTTATATCCATGTGCTCAATAATTAACAATGAAAGAGACTTTGCGTGATTCTCTTCCAGCATCTGATAAATCTGTGAGAAAATTGCTTGGTTGTCTTTACCCTGCAATTGCATACAATATTATAAATGCTGCCAGAAAAGACCCTGCTCATCGGAAGTTGTTTGTGCGTGGACTGGCTTGGGAGATTGCTTCATAAACTCTGCATGAAGCATTCAAACAGTATGGAGAGATTGAAGAAGGCTCTATTATGATTCACAAAGCAACTAAAAAGTCAAGGGGGTTTGGCTTTATTATATTTAAACATATAGAATATGCTCAAAAGGCTTTGCAGGAACCTAGTAAGACTATTGATGGTCGAATTACTGTACGCAATCTGGCAACTGTTAACATCAATCCAGTACAATCTACAGAAAGCAACAAAGAAGCATAATGTGGTATGTCTTTTTCTATAGTAGACCTGTCACTGGATTATAGTGGCAATTATTTTTATCTATGCAGAGGTGCAGGAACAAACTGTAAGCAACATACTTTTGTCATCCTCGAGTTCTTTTTGTCTAGCAAGTTCTAGTAAACATTTTGTTTGCAAACCTGGAAGTGGTCACCGAGAATGGAACATCATCTCAGGGACTCTTTACTGCATCTCTTGGTATAGAAGTAACTTCAATTAAATTGTTACAGACGCTGATCAAAGAAAGGTATTATAACTAAGGAAAGAGACATGGAATACAACTATTTCCAGAACTTAAGATCAAGCATTCTACAGTGGATGGGTTTCTATACTTTGCTTTTTGTTATGTTCTCTGCTTAAATGCTTGAAAGGTAAGATCAAGAAGCTAGGGAGCAGAAAACTAGAGGCTAAGACAAAGCACATTTTCGAAATTTTACAGCTATCCAAAGATAGAGCTTTCACTAGCGCAAAAGGAGAAATTATAACCAGTTAGCTGATGAAAAGCAGAGCTTTCACCAACTAACTAGCAAATTTTAAGGTGAAATAGCTGGTGAAACCTGAGATGGCCAGAAAGAGAGTAAATTTTTCCCAGATCGAAGTTTTATTATCTTACAGAGCACGAAGATGATTTATAAGTCAAAGTTATAATTAAGAGGATCTGCTTCAAAGTGCTGTTCCAATTTTTGAGGTGCCAGCAAGATGAAAGAGATAAAGTTTGTTACCTATTTATGGCAAGAATGACTTGTCTTTCYAGYTGTCGAAGACTTCAGTTTAGTTTAGATATGGTTTGGTTTCCTTTAATAAAGGATCTGTTCCTTTAGAGTTTACAATTAGTTTTATGTTATGCTATTTTCAGTATCCTAGATCCCTTTTCATAGGATTTGATCTGTACATTGTAAAGCTATAAAGATAAAGACAATAAATGAATAGAGGGGTTCAATCCTAGATACATTTTGGCTCATGTACTTAGAATCTTATCTTGATATGAATCACAGTCTTCTTTTTCTACCAATGTCAGATTTGTTCATGTGTTGCATTACTCTGTACTTTGATTCAGTTTAGCTCGGATTTTAAGAACTGTTATCTTCTTATTTAGCTCATGAATTTGAATTAAAGGATCTCTTACTATCTTGTATGACCCTGCATGCTAATTTACTTGGTTATCTAGATTAGTGTTCTTCATACCCTATTCCAATTACTTTATATGATTATTGATTTCTAAAAGCACTGGCTCATTCTAATGCATGATAAGTTGTCCTTCTCATTAGCCCTTGAGTTATCCCATTGATCCAGATACAACTAATTATCACATTTCTTAAGTTACCAAGCATCTTTACCCTACAACCCCAAAGAGTTTCTTGGAGAGATAACAAATTGGCGCCGTTGCCGGGGAGAGTAGATTGAAGCTCAGCTTCCTTGGGAGACGACATAGATCCATCTTTGATAATAGACAAAGCTTGGACATCATTTGGTTGTAATCATCTATTTGGCGACGCCATTGTTCAGAAATCTGTTGGTGACTCCACTGGTATGACATGAACCATATCTTTGCTAAGAGGTATGCATTCTGTGATTTTCAAAAATTGATGGTTTCCCTAATCCAGTGCCTAGTAGAGATGAATGGGAAAATAGTGTTCCCAGATTTCGAGGGGAAGAATGGGAAGTGCCAGCTTAACATTTGCTGGACTTTCATGATTACATGCATCGGTTGCAAGTAGTGCATGAGGATGTTCAGATCCAGCTATTCTGTTTTTCATTAGAAGGGATTGCTCGTGATTGGTACCGGTCTCTGCCTATTGCTAGTATCAACTATTTAGCTGATTTTCATGTTGCCTTCCATGTGTTTTGTAAAGGCATATTTTCAGCCGACTTTCTATTTCTTGAATGTTGTCATGAGTTCAATTTGTTGAATAAAAATCCAAATATTCAATAAGACTTTTTTATAGCAGAAGACACCTCTAATCATGATCAAGAGTTTGTTGATCCACATTTTGAAAACCATGATGATGCTTTTGACATTGTATTGAACGTGTCTATTAAATATGGTTTTCACCAAGATCAAGACCTACAACACAAGTTACAAATAACAAAATGTCATTTCATTGATTTTATGTCTTTTTCTTTGATAGATTTCCCTAAAGCAAAAGTGATGTGTCCTTTAAGTGACTTAACCCTAGGTTATGTTATATACTAGCCTAGCGCACCAAGCAATGAGTCAAGCCAAATCTAGAGTCCAAATGTCAAGCACATTCA
>JASDQU011103660.1:4535-18114 GCA_032191745.1 Picea mariana
AAACCATATTGATAGAAAAGGAGATATCATGCCCACTATGAGTTGAATAAATCAAACTATGAACAAGTTGACGATAGAGTCTGGCATCAACAAGAGGTACTTCACAATAAATTGTTAATTTTAATCCTGACAAAAATTGTGTTGGTGAATACTTACAATCATTTATGTGAAATTGAGCAAGCAAAACCAAAGCACACTTAGGTGGAGAAAGAAATATCCCATTAGCCATATGTTAGGCCTCAAGATCCAAAAAATAATATAAAAGGCATGACTTTGTCATCTCAAAATTATGCTTTAAATCATTCTTCAATTCCTGCATTAATAAAATCTTCATCCTTGTGAGAATTAGACCATCCACATAAATAACAACTACAAGGACATCATCTTTACGGAAATGAACATACAATTTTGGATCAGGTTGACACTATCGTAAAGCACTTTTAATAAATGAGTATCAATTTTCTCATACCAATCCCTAGGTGCATGTTTAAGACCATACAAGGACTTGTTCAACTTGCATACAAACTTGAAGTGTCAGAAGTGATGAAACCAGGTGATTGTTGAATATAAATTTCTTCTTGAAGATCACCATTTAAGAAGACGCTCTTGGCATCCATTTGGTGAATTTCCCATGGAAAAGATGCATCGACATAAATATTTATTCTTATGGTGTTCATTTTAGCAACTGGAGCAAAGGTTTCAATGTAATTGATACCTTCTTTATGAACAAATCCTTTGGTTACTAATTAAGCCTTATGATTTTCAATCTATCCATCTACAATATTTTTTTGTCTTATAGACCCATTTACATCCAACAATATTCTTCCTAGGAGGAAGTGGAACTAAATACCAAGTGTTATTCTTAATCAAATAATCATACTCAACATCCATTGTTTTCTCCCACTATGGCTTTCCTTTAGCCTCTGCATAAGAGCAAATTGTGATCGAGTCTTGAGTGTTAGATGGAATAAAAACATAAGAACCAACATATTCAAGTGTTTTCCAAGCCCAAACAGGATGAGAGTTAGCAGTATAATGAACAACACTAGAATTTCCATAGATTAAGGTGGATCACAAGAATTAGTAGTTGAAACTTGATTTAGTACTTCTACATAACTTGAATAAGTATTTACAGATTATATGATCAACTGAAGACTTAGGTAAATTCAAGGCAACATGAGGTTCTACAGAATCTGGTGGTGTAGAGATTTCATGGAATTGTATATCTCTATGAATGATAACATCTTGAATAGATGGATCAAATAACATGTATGCTTTAGAATCCTCACTATAACCAACAAAGATGTATTTATGAGATTTGGGCTCCAACTTCTTCCATTTTTCATTGGGAATATGAGCCAGACACTCATATCCAAATACTTTGAAATTGCTAATATCTCATCTTATTTTACTCCACTTTTCTCCGAGAGTAACTTGTAAAATTGCTTCAGTAGGAACCATGTTCAAAATATAATTTGCACATCAAATTGCTTCTACCCAAAATATTTTCTTCAGACTTTTTTGAATGAAATATACATCTTGATCCAAATTTATGAGCGGAACGAAATGAATAACAAATTGAATACCATAACACAAATATACAGAGAACTACAACAGATATCCAGTGAACAATAACTTCTATTGAATAAATAAAATAGGTTGAAGCTGTAAAACTGCAGAACTGAAACTACTTGCTCTAATGGTGGTAGCTATCTTTGAGAAGAGATGTGGCTGTTACGCGCATCTGTCTGAGTAGAGTGATTACAATGAGGCTCTAGAAGACTTTTTAACATTACTCATGAATTCCAAAACCCTAGACATCCAAAAGCCTAACCCTAGGAGATGAAACGCCAAAAGTTATGTGGGCCTCGATGGGTAAGTTGGTACCTCAACTTCCCGGGGTCGTAACTTTTGCATACGACCTCTATTTTAGGCACGTGATAACCCGTTGGAAAGGTCTTTTCGAGAACTACACATCATGTCATCAAACTTTGACTCCATTTATATTTTGATTGTGGAAAGCCAAAAAAACACTATTTAGGGCCCCAACCCTAGAAGTAGAGAAAGATGTGTTGACATGAAAACTTCCAAAATAAGCCAATTGGATTAGGTGGGCGGCCACCAATCTCCACTTGGAAGCTGTGTAGGGCTTTAGACAGCCCCAAAAGTGTACAACCCACAATTACAAAGAATTACAGAAGAACGTGTTGAACTAAAAATTGTCAAGAGGAGCCAGTTGGACTAGGTGGGTGGCCACCATTATCCACCTGGATCAGTCCTCCCCACTTGGGAAGTAATGGTCTCCATTGCGTTGACTGCTCCCATTAGGTGAGGAAAATTCTGCTGAATTTGGCCCCGAGTGAGCCATTTACCTTGGTGTAGGAGCTGCCATGCCTTGACAACCCGATAAAGTTGGATCCTCTGTTGGCGAGTTCCCTTGACCTGTGTGTCCATTTCCTGATTAGTGGATGCCTATTCCATGTAGTCAGGGTTGAGCTCTGTTGGTGTCAACTGTTCAACAATCTCTGAGGTGTCCAAGAATGGTGGAAAATATGGCTGAAGGAGGTCCACATTGAACACTGGGTGTAAGACAAGGAAGTGTGGAGTGTTGAACGCAAAAGCATTTATACCCACAACCTTGGTGATACTATAAGGCCCATAGTGAAGTAGGCGGAGATTCTGATGGGGTCCTGTAAGGCACTCTTTCTGCAAATGTAACTAGATCTTGTCTCTCACTTGAAACTTGTATGGTACCTAATGTTGATCATGACGTTGCTTGTACTAAGCATTGGCTTTCTACAAAATCTCATGGACTTGTTGGCGGATGTGCTGAATCCGCTCAATGAATCTGGTGGCTTTGTCGGCCTCAGAATGAACATGGGAAGATTCTGTCTATGTGGTTGCAAGAGGTAGTGCAACATCAATGGGACCCAAGGGTTGGAATCTGAACCCTACTTGAAATGGGATATGGTCGGTGGAGCTATGGAGAGCCATGTTGTAGCTGTGCTAAACATAGGGAAGACTCGCGTCCCATGTTCATGGATGCTTAGAGTTATACATGCACAGGATGTGCACAATTATCTGATTGACAACCTTTATCTGACCATCGGTTAGGGGGTAGAAAGCAATGGATTTAGTGAGTTTGGTGTCCAACAGTGACCAAAGGCACGACCAAAATTTGTTCAGGAACCTGCTCTCTCGATCTGAGCTGATGGTTTGTGGTATCCCAAAATGGACCCACACTCGTTCGAAGAAGATCTTGGCAGTATCTATCGGTGTGATGCTCTTCTTGAAGGCTATGATAATGACCATCTTCGAAAATCGATCAACCATCACAAATACACAATCATTGTTGTGCTTGGTGGAAGGAAAGAGAGACATATAATCCATCAAGATGGATTCCCAAGGCCTCTCGGGAGTTGGAAGAGGGGTGTATAAGCTTTTCTTCTTGATGGTTGGCTTGGCAATGGCACATGCAGTGAAAGATCTGATATAACTACTAACGTCTTGTCAAATTTTTAGCCAATAAAAACGTTTCTGTAGAACGACCACAATTTTCTCCACGCAAAAATGTCCTGCCACCCGACTACAGTGAGCCTCCCAAATTAGCTTTGCATGCTTGTTTGTGGGAACACAAAGATGACCCATATGGCATAACAGTCCATCTTGGATGTGAAAATCAGTGACATTCACTCCTGTACCCAAGAGTTTATAGGGGGTGGTGAAGTCAGGGTCATATTGAAAAAGTTGGGGCCACTTAGATGCCTCATGCCCACAGGAATGAAGCACTCTGGTGAGTGCAACAACGAGAGGGTGACTAAGGCAGTCAACAACACGATTTGTGTTCCCTATTTTATACTTGATGTTGAGATGGAACTGTTGTAGGTATGTGGACCACTTTTGATGGTGGTCGTTCTGCAACATCCCATGTGTCTGTATGAACTGCAAAGGCTTGTGATCAGTGTGAATGATTGTATCCTTTCCCAGAATGTAATGTTTCCATTGACAACATGCTTGCATAATGGAATGCATTTCTTTGTCATAGGTGAGGTATTTCCAGACAATATCTGAGAGTGTCTCACTATGGTATGCTACTGGATGACCATGCTGAGTGAGAACTGCGCCTACAACATAGTCGAAGGCATCAGTCTCAATCTCGAACGGTTGTTGTAGATCGAGTAAGGAGAGTACTGGAGTTGAGCACAAGCGATACTTCAGACAATCAAATGCTTGTTGTTGTGCCTGACCCCATGCAAACTTTGCCTTGCCACCTCCCTTGGTTACTCAGTTGAGGGCCCATTCAATATGGTAGAATCCCAACAAAAACCTTCGGTTGAAGTTGACAAGTCCCAAGAAGCTCCGAAGCTCGGTTAGTGTGGTCAGGGTTGTCCAGTCACAAATGACTTGGATATTAGCTGGATCCACATGTACCCCATGCTCATCAACAATGTAGCCCAAGTATTGAACCTTGTTCATGCCAAAGGAACATTTTTCCAAGTTGGCATATAGTTTTTGCTGCCGTAGAGTGCCCAAAACCTGTTGAATATGATGCATGTGCTCCTCCCAATTTCTGTTGAAGATGAGGATGTTATCCAGATACACCACCAAAAAAGAGTTGGTGAAGGTTCTCAATACATGATCCATCATTCTCATGAAAATTTATGGTACATTTGTTAAGCCAAAGGGCATGACCAACCATTCGAAGAGACCTTATTTAGATTTGAAAGTTGTCTTCCATACATCAGTTGGTTCGATGGGAACTTGCTGGTAGCCAAGCTTTAGGTCAATCTTGCTGAAGAACTTTTCCCCCTTGAGTTGGTCAAGAAGGTCATCAATTCGGGGAATTGGGTACCGATTCCTGATTGTGATTTTGTTTATTTCTATGTAATCAATGCAGAGCTGCCAGGTCTCGTCTTTCTTCTACACTAGCACAATCGGGCTTTCGCAAGGGAAAGAGATGGGTTGGATGTTCCCCTGTTGAAGAAGCTCCTTGATCTAGTGCTTGATTTTGTCATTTTCCATCAGGGAACGACGATAGACTGGTCCATTAGGCATTGATGCACTGGGGGTTAGATCAATTTGATGCTTGACTTGGGAGTGCATCGGTACACTGGTGGGTTAGGAGAAGATGTCTCTGTACTCTTCCACGATCCCGTCCACTTGCTTCTGCTGTAAAGAGAGGCTCTATGTAAAGGTCACGGATGTGGCGACAACCTTTTTCTTACTATGAGCACAGATCACAAAGAAGATAAACTTCCTGATCTGTGAAATGACCTTACTGCATTGCTTAACAGAGATTAAATAAATAGCGATAGGCGACGCTACCTCTGGTATCCTATACAATTGTCGACCCAAAGTAATAATAACATTGCGGGGTGTAGACTCATACACAACATGTCGCTTCCACAAATATGGCTGACCTAAAAGAACATAACAAAATTCAAGGGGAGCAATATCACACAATACCTCATCTTTGAAGGGATTGATGTTGTAGGGTAGGCGACACTATTGGCTGACGCAGAGATCTCATCCTTGGCAAAGCCAGTGGATGGTGTAGGGTTGCGGGTGCGGTGTTAACAACAGGTCCAACCGCTTGACAACCTCTACTGAAATCAGGTTCTTTCGATTGTCACCATCGACAATGAAATGTAACAGAGTCCCCTTTACCCACATCTGTGAGTGAAAGAGGTGTTCCCCTTCCTATGGTTCTTCTGGTTCACTTGGTTGGACTTTGGTGGTAGCGAGAGTGACACTGGGTTTGACATCGATGATCTATTTCCCACTTTCTAGATTTTATTCAGAGTCAGAATTTACCTCTGACTCAAAAGCTTTCAGCTTGGGCACCAGTGATTTCTTGGAGTGACATTCTTCGGTGTTGTGCTAAGGGATTTTATGGTATTCAAACCATTTTCCTGTATACTTCTTCGACTTATCATTACCCTTCTTGGGTCGCGGCTTGGCCTGGTTGTCCTAAGAGTGACCATCTTTGCTCTGTCCTGTGTTTGGTGGGTTGGGACTTCCTTTTCTCTGCTTCGGCTGTGAGGAATTTTCAGATCCAAACTCTTGCTTCTTCTGCTTAAATTTCTGGTTGATCTTGACAACATGTCTATAAGCTGCACCTAATGATGTGATGTCCAGAAACTCCATTTCTGTTTGAATGTATCTATGCAAACAACCACGGTATTTGAGCACCAGATGTCGCTCATAGTCTTTGATACCGAATTTGGTGCGCAGAGTATGGAAAATATTGGTGAAATCTGGTACTGTCTGGTCCCTTTCTTAACGTAGTGTGGTCCATCTTGTGTACTGGTCCTCGTAGCTTCCAACAGGGTAGTATTGTTCTGTAATGTCATCCCTGAAGGAATCCTAGGTGGGGGCGACCGCAAATATTGCAAATTATTCTGTGGTCCTTTGCTCAGAGTACGTATCCCACTAGTCCTTAACATGGGGGATGACCTTGAGGAGTGAAAAAATAATATTTTCCCTATCGAAAAAATTATGGACCGAAAAATACCATTCGAGCAGATTCAACCATTTATCTACAACATTCGCATCTATTGGTCCATCAAATAATGGAATATCAAAATTTACTTGTACCTTGAAGGGAGTTGTGTGGCTGCTTGATGAAGATGCGTCTCTTATGGGTAGCCGCCGAAGGATCTGTGCAAAATTGTCCATCATCTCGTTCCTTTGTCGCGCAAGGGCTTCCTCGAGCAACATTTTAAAAGGATATCCTGCTCCATCATATTTCCTCTCGTCCCCCATGAGTTGCGGTCGAGTTAGACATGGACGATCTTGCAAAGACTCGACTGGTTCAAGTCCTAGCTTCTTGTACCCAGATCTTGTCGGGGACATGCACAAAGAAAAACAAATGAAGAGCAGACCGCTTTGATACCATTGATCTGGATTTATGAGCAGAACGAAATGAATACCAGATTGAATACCATAAAACATAGATACAAAGAACTACAACAAATATCCAATGAACAATAACTTCTATTAAATAAATAAAATAGGCTGAACCTATAAAATTGTAGAACTGAAACAACTTGCTCGAATGGTGGTAGCTATCTCTGAGAAGAGATGTGGTTGCTATGCACATCCATCTGAGCATAATGATTACAATGAGGCTCCAGAGGCCTTTTTAACATTAGTCATGAATGCCAAAAGCCTATACATCCAAAAACCTAACGCTAGGAGATGAAACTCCAAAAGTTATGTGGGCCCCGATGGGTAAGTTGGTACCTCAACTTCCTGGGGTCGTAATTTTTGCATACGTCCTCTGTTTTAGGCATGTGATAGCCCGTTGGAAAGGTATTTTTGAGAACTACACATTATGCTGTCAAACTTTGACTCCATCTATAGTTTGATTGTGGAAATCCAAAAAATATTGTTTAGGGACCTGGAAGTACAGAAAGATGTACCGATATGAAAACTTCCAAAATAAGCCAGTTGGATTAGGTGGGCAGCCACCAATATCCACTTGGAAGCTGTGTAGGGATTCAAACAACCTTGAAAGTGTAGAACCCACAATTACAAAGAATTATAGAAGAATGTGTTGAACTAAAAAATTTCAAGAGGATCCAATTGGAATAGGTGGGTGGCCACCATTATCCACCTGGATCAGTCCTCCCCCCTTAGGAAGTAATGGTCTCCATTGCATTGAGTTCCCCCATCAGATGAAGAAAATTCTGTTGAATTTGGCCCTGAGTGAGCCAATTGCATTGGTGTGGGAGTTCCCTTGCCTTGATAACCCGATAAAGCTGGATCCTCTACTGTCGAGTGCCCTTTACTTGTGTGTCCACTACTTGATCAGTGGATGCATGTTCCATGAAGTCATGGTTGAGATTTGTTGGTGTCAACTATTTTGCAATCTCTGAGGTGTCCAATAATGGTGGAAAATATGGTCGAAGGAGGTCCACATTGAACATTGGGTGGAAGCCAAGGTGTTGAGCTCAAAATGATTACTACCCACAACCTTGGTGATAGTGTAAGGTCCATAGCGAAGTGGGAGGAGCTTACGATGGGGCCCTGTAAGGTGCTCTTTTTGCAAATGTAACCAGACCATGTATACCACCTGAAACTGGTGCAGTACCCGGTGTTGGTCATGTCGTTGCTTGTACTTAGCATTGGCTTTCTGCAAAATTTCATGGACCTGTTGGTGGATGTGTTGAATCTGCTCAATGAATCTGGTGGCTTTGTCAGCCTCGGACTAAACATGGGAAGATTCTTTCTGTGTGGTTGCAATAGGTAATGAAATATCAATGGGACCCAAGGGTTGGAATCCCAACCCTACCTGAAATGGGCTATGGATGGTGGAGCTATGGAGAGCCCTGTTGTAGTTGTGTTGAACATAGGGAAGACTCTCATCTCATGTATGCTGATGCTTAGAGTTGTACATGCGCTGGATGTGCACAATCATCTGATTTACGAACTCTGTCTAGACATCGCTTTGGGGGTGGAAAGAAGTTGATTTAGTGAGCTTGGTGTCCAACAATGACCAAAGGATCGACCAAAATGTGTTGAGGAACCTATTGTCTCGATCTGAGGTGATGGTCTGTGGTATCCCAAAATGGACCCACACCTGTTCGAAGAAGATATTGGCAGTATATGCCATTGTGATTCTCTTCTTACAGGCTGTGATAATTCCCATCTTTGAAAACTGATCAACCACCATAAATACACAATCATTGTCGTGCTTGGTGGACGGAAGGCCATACATGTAATCCATTGAGATGGATTCCCAAGGCCTCTCGAGAGTAGGAAGAAGTGTGTATAAGCCTTGCTTCTTGACGGTTGGCTTGGCAATGGAACATACAGTGCAAGATATGATATAATTGCTAATGTCTTGTTGAAGTTTTGGCCAATAAAAATGTTTCTATAGAACGACCACAGTTTACTCCACGCGAAAATGTCCTGCCACCCGACTATAGTGAGCCTCCAAAATAATCTTTCACGCTCGCTTGTTGGAACACAGAGGTGGCCTAGATGGCATAACAATCAAACCTAGATGTGAAAATCAGTGACAATCACTCTTGTACCCAAGAGTTGATGGGTGGTGCTGAAGTCAGGGTCACGTTGATAAAGTTGGGGCCACTCAAATGCCTCATGCCCACAGGAATGGAGCACTGTGGTGAGTGCAACAATGAGAGGGCGATTGAGGCAGTCAACGACACGAATTGTGCTCCCTGTTTTATACTTGATGTTGAGATGAAACTGTTGTAGGTATGTGGACCACTTTTGATGGCGATCATTTTGCAACTTCCCCTGTGTCTGTATGAACTGCAGATGCTTGTGATCAATGTGGATGATTGTCTCCTTTCCCATAATCTAATGTTTCCATTGACAACATGCTTGCAAAATGGAATACATCTATTTGTCATAGGTGGGGTATTTTTGGAGAGTATCTGAGAGTGTCTCACTATGGTATGCTACTGGATGACCATGCTGAGTGAGAACTGTGGCTACAACATAGTTGGAGGCATCAGTCTAAATATTGAATAGTTGTTGTAGCTCGGGTAAGGAGAGTACTGGAGCTAAGCACAAGCAATGCTTCAAATCATCAAATGTTTGTTTTTGTGCCTGCCCCCATGCGAAATTTTCCTTGCCATCCCCCTTGGTTACATGGTTGAGGGCCCAAGCAATATGGGAGAATCCCAACATGAACCCTTGGTAGAAGTTGGCAAGTCCCAAGAAGGTCTGAAAATCGATTAGTGTGGTCAGGGCTGGCCAATCATGAATGACTTGGATCTCAGCTGGATCCACATGTACCCCATGCTCATCAACAATGTAGCCAATGTATTAGACCATGTTCATGCCAAAGGAGCATTTTTCCAAGATGGCATATAGCTTGTGTTGCCGTTGAGTGCCCAAAACCCGTTGAATATGCTCCATGTGCTCCTCCCAAGTTATACTGAAGATGATGATGTCATCCAGATATACCACCACAAAAGAGTTGGTGAAGGGTCTCAATACATCATCCATCAATCTCATGAAAGTTGTTGGTGCATTTGTTAAGCCAAAGGGCATGACCAACCATTCGAAGAGACCTTCTTTAGATTTGAAAATTGTTTTCCATACATCAGTTGGTTCGATGAGAACCTGGTGGTACCCAGACTTTAGGTCAATCTTGCTGAAGAACTTTTCCCCCTTGAGTTGGTCAAGAAGGTCATCAATTTGGTGAATTGGGTACCGATTCCTAACTGTGATTTTGTTTAATACTCTGTAATCAATTAAGAGTTGTCAGGTCTCGTCTTTCTTCTGCACTATCACAATTGAGCTTTTGCAAGGGGAGGAGTTGGGTCAGATGTGCCCCTTTTGAAGCATCTCTTGGATCTGGTGATTGATTTCATCATTTTCCATCATTGAGCGATGATAGACTGGTCCATTAGGCAACGGTACAACGCGGGTTAGATCAATTGGATGCTTGACTTAGCAGTGTGTCGGTACCCTGGTGGGTGAGGAGAAGATGTCTATGTACTCTTCCATGATCCCGTCCACTTGATTTTGCTGTAAAGAGAGCCTCTGTGTAGAGGTCACAGATGTGGCAGTGACCTTCTTCTCACTGCGAACACATATCTCAAAGAAGAGAAACTTCCCGATCTATGAAATGGCCTTATTGCATTGCTTAACAGAGATTAAAGAAATAGCGGTAGGCGACGCTACCAATGGTATCCTGTACAATTTTCTACCCAAAGTAATAATAACACTACGGGATCTAGACTCATACACAACATGTCGCTTCCACAAATATGGCTGGCCTAAAAAACATCACAAATTTCAAGGGGAGCAGTATCACACAATGCCTCGTCTTTGAAGGGCTTGATGTCATGGGGCAGACGACACTATTGGCTGACACAAAGATCTCGTCCTTGGCGAAGCAAGACGATGGTGTAGGGTTGCGGGTGTAGTATTATCGACAGGTGCAGCCGCTTAACGACCTTTGCTAAAATCATGTTGTTCTAACTATCGCTATCGACAATGAAATGCAGCGGAGTCCCCTTTAGCCACATCTATGAGTGAAAGAGGCGTTCCCCTTCCTCTGGTTCTTCTTGTTCGCTTGGTTGGAATTTGGTGGTAGTGACAGTGGAACTGGGTTCGACATTGATGATCCGCTTCCCRCTTTCTAGATTTGATTCAGAGTCAGAATYTGCCTYTGACTCGAAAGMTTTCAACTCGASGACCRGTGACTGCTTGGAGCGACATTCTTCGGTGTTGTGCCAAGGGATTTTATGGTATTCACACCATTTTCCCGTGTCCTTCTTCGACTTCTCATTACCCTTATTGGGTTTTGGCTTGGATTGGTTGTCCCGAGAGTGACCATCTTTGCTCTGTCCCTTGTTTGGTGGGTTGGGACTACCTTTTCCTTGCTTCGGCTGCGAGGAATTTGCAGATCCAAATCTCGTCTCTTCTTCTTAAATTTATTCTCGATCTTGACAACATATATATAAGCCGCACCTAATGATGCGATGTCCACAAAATCCATTTCTATTTGATGTATTTGTGTATACAGTCACGATATTTGAGCACCATATATCGTTCATACTCTTTGATACCGAATTTGGTGTGCAAAGTATGGAAAATGTTGGTGAAATCTGGTACTGTTTGGTCCCTTTCTTGACACAATGTGGTTGATCTTATGTACTGGTGCTCATAGCTTCCAAAAAGGTAGTATCGTTATTTAATGGCATCCTTGAAGGAATCCTAGGAGGGGGCGATGAAAAATATTGCAGATTCCTTTGTGGCCCTTTTCTCAAAGTATGTATCCCATTAGTCCTTAACATGGGGGACGACCTTGAGGAGTGAAAAAGTAATCTTTTCCCGATTGGGAAAATTGTGGATCGAAAAATACCCTTCGAGCAGATTCAACCATTTATCTACAATATCCACATCTATCAATCCTTCAAATAATGGAAGATCAAAATTTACTTGTACTTTGAAGGGGGTTGCGTGGCCGCTTGATGAAGATGCGTCTCCTGTGGGTAACCGTCGAAGGATTTGTGCAAAGTTGTCCATCATCTCATTCCTTTGTTGCGCAAGGGATTCCTCGAGCAACATTTTAAAAGGATCTCTTGCTCCATCATCTTTATTCTCGTCCCCTGTGAGTTTTTGTTGGGTTCGACGAAATCGATCTTGCAAAGGCTCGACTGGTTTGAGTCCCAGCTTCTTGTACCCAGATCTTGTCGGGGACATGCACAAAGAAAAACAAATGAAGAGCATACCACTTTGATACCACTATTACAGAATTATGAGCATTACGAAATGAATAAAAGATTGAATACCATAACTACAACAGATATCCAGTGAACAATAACTTCTATTGAATAAATAAAATAGGTTGAAACTGTAAAACTACATAACTGAAACAACTTACTCGAATGGTGGTAGCTATCTTTGAGAAGAGATGTGGCTGCTACACACATCTGTCTGAGAAGAATGATTATGATGAGGCTCCACTTGCCTTTTTAACATTACTCATGAATGCCAAAACCCTAGACATCCAAAAACCTAACCCTAGGAGATGAAACACCAAAAGTTATGTGGCCCCCGATGGGTAAGTTGGTACCTCAACTTCCTAGGGTTGTAACTTTTTCATATGACCTTCGTTTTAGGCGCGTCATAGCCCGTTGGAAAGGTATTTTCGAGAACTACACATTATGTTGTCAAACTTTGACTTCGTCTATAGTTTGACTATGGAAATCCAAAAAAACACTGTTTAGGGCCCCAAAACGACCCTGGAAGTACATAAAGATGTACTGACATGAAAACTTCCAAAATAAGGCAGTTGGATTAGGTGGGTGGCCACCAATCTCCGCCTGGAAGCTGTGTAGGGATTCAAACAACCCAAAAAGTGTAGAACCCACAATTACAAATAATTACAAAAGAACGTGATGAACTAAAAATTGTCAAGAGGAACCAATTGGAATAGGTAGGTGGCCACCATTATCCACCTGGATCACATTTAGCCATTTCAACTAAAGTTCTGTTTTTCCTTTATGTAACCCCATTCTGTTGAGGTGTGTAAGGAACAATCCACCATTATACTCCCTTACATTATTAGTATGTAGGGTCTTAATTCATTTTTGAGATTATTTTTGAACTGGGGATTTAAATTCTTGAAATACAACAAATGCTTCACTTATATGCTTCAAGAAATATATCCACATCTTCCTACTGTAATCATCAATAAAAGTGATGAAGTAGAGAGCACCTATTAAATAGGTAGTCTCAAGAGGACCATATATGTCACTATGAACCAACTACAACCGTTCTTGGGCTCGCCAAACTTTATCCTTTTCAAACTTTTCCCTATGATACATGCCAAGGACACAAACTTCATAAAACACCCTCAAGGGAAGAAATTGGAGGTAAGGCATGTACCATCGTAGAAAATAAATACATCTCACCAAAGTTCAAGTGAACTAATATTTCATGCCAGAACTTACTTTGCTCAACAACATGTGGAACACAAGAATAAAAGGTTGTTTATTGGATGAGGAGAAACCGATAAACTTAAAACAAACTAGTATCATGATCAACAAGGCCAAATGAAGCAATTTTGAACCCATTATTAATATCT
>JASDQU011103663.1:0-10547 GCA_032191745.1 Picea mariana
ATGATTATGGAGGAGGAATTTGAAGTTGACTGCTGATTTGAGTTTGTCTGAGTGTCTGAGTCTTCATCTAATTTCGAGTCTTCGTTTTCTGATTCTTGGACCTGTTCATCTTCAGCTTTAGCCGTGTCTTTGTAGAAGACTCATTACTGTACATCTCTCTTGCTGAGATTCCTTCATCAACCTTTACATCAATACAGTCAACCATTTTATGCAGCCTCTTATTATAGCATCTATATCCTTTACTATTTGTAGCATACCCTAAGAATATACCTTCATCAGCCCTGTCATCATATTTGTCAAGGTTCTCATCATTATTCTTTATGTAGCATTTACTCCCAAAGACTTTGAAGTGTTTAATTGAAGCAGGTCTCCCAAACCACAGTTCATAAGGTGTCTTGTCACTTTGTGGTCTGAGGTGAGATTTTTTAAGAACATGGACTACTGTGTGTATTTCTTCTACCCAGTAGGTTTGGCCAATGTTCTTCTCATTCATCATTGACCTGGCCATTTCTTGCACTGTTCTGTTTTTCCTCTCAACAACTCCATTTTGTTGTGGAATTCTTGGGATTGTGTATTCTCTCTTGATCCCATGCTCATCGCAGAATTCCTTGAAGTCTCTTGACATAAAATCTCCTCCCCGATCTGATCTTACTGCCTTTAACCTCTTGCCTATTTGAATCTCAGTTAAAGCCTTAAATATTTTAAACTTCTCAAATGCTTCAGCCTTTTCCTTGAGAAAGGCAACCCAAGTAGGTCTGGAGTAATCATCGATAATAAACATGAAGTAATTTTCTTTCCCTGTGCCTTACTATCTTGATGGTCCACATAAATCCATATGAACTAGCTGGAGTGGTTTCTCTATTGAAGTAAAGCTCTTGGACTTAAACTGTGTCCGGTTTTGCTTCCCTACTTGACAGGGTTTACACATTGAATCTTGGGGCTTTGATATTCTCGAAAGATCCTTTACTGCCTCGAGTTTTTTGAATTTGATTAAGTGGTCAAAGTTTAGATGTTCAAGTCTCCTATGCCATAACCAACTTTCATCATGTTTTCTTATATGACATTCCTCTCTATTTTCTTTCAGCACATATACATTATTTTCTGTCCTTATGCCTTTCACCACCACTTGTCCCGAGGTTACAGATTTTATATTGCAGTCCTTGGATGTGAACACCACTTCACATCCTTTGTCACACATTTGACTTACACTGAGCATATTATGTTTCAGCCCATATACAAGTAGAACATCTTTGGCTTTTCCTTTTCCATTACTTAAGCTCACCATCCCTTTGCCCTTTATTTTCCCTGGAGCATCATTTCCAAAGGTTACTTTTCCTGATTTGCTTTCACTTAGAGATAGAAACTTTCTTTTGTCTCCTGTCATGTGTTTGGAGCATCCACTGTCTATATACCAAGGGTTCGTTTTTCTTTGAGCAGACAATACTAATCCACACTTGTCACTTTCCTTCTTCTTCGAAAACTTGATATTTTCAGCAGGGGATTTCGAATCCGATTCATATTTCCTTAACCGATAGTCAATAGATTTATGTCCAAAGTTATGACAGGTGTATCATTCAATCTCATTATTCAATATGTCAAACTTATTGTTGTAGTGTTGTCTAGTCATTGATTTGATTATTTCTTGGCCTCCTTATTTGCATGTGTCTAGACTTAATTTGGCAATTTGTAGTCTGCGAAGGATTGTTACTTGGCTGTATCATTCTTTATTGTGGGAAGTATTTATTCCTTTGAAATATTAATTGCTCATGTCTAAGTATTAAGGAACAATTTACATCTTTGTGACCAAAGTTAGAACAGTAGAAACAATAGCCATGGAAAAATTCTTTCTACCTGGGAAATGGTTGTCTTCTTTGTGCAAATCAATTTCTTCCATGTTGATGACGTCTTTCAGCAGCGAGCACATTATTTCTTTGTTCTATAGATTTAGTTCTGGCATCTTTTCCCTTACTCGTCCTGGGCAACTGATTGTCTTTCTTTGTTTCTGTAGGTTCGTTGTTATTTGTTGTACATTTGAAAAATTTGATGGGTTCTTCATTTCTTGGCTTACCACTACTTGATCCCTCTTCATAACCCAAACCAGTTTTCAACTTTGGATTCCTTTGCTGATTCAGGATGGTGGCTAATCCTTCTGAGGCTTTTATACTTGACAGATTCTGATTATACAAGGCTTGAAACTTCTCCATCTCTTTCCAAGTTTTCACTACTTCTTGTTCTAATGCTTCACATCTTGCCTTCTTTTCTGATAACTGTTGTTTTAGAATGTATTCGATTTTCTTTGCCTCTTCTAATTCTACCTTTAGTAGGACAAGGTATTCATCAGGATTTTTACTGTCTTTCTCGAACTATATCAACAATTGTCTTTACTTTCTGTTCTTGATTCTTAGTCTGTAAATCTCTTCCAGTGCACTGATCAGTTCTCCTTCCATGTCAACCAAAAATTCTTCTTCATTAACATCACTCCCTGTGTTGTTATTATCATAATCCTCTTTGTCCATGAGTATGACATCATTTGGTTTATCTTCAATAGAGGAGTCATTGTCTTCATCATCTGAAGGATCATCATAATTGTTTATGCAAAGACTTTTCTTCTTAAAGTTATTCTCTTTAAAGAAATTTCTATGTTTGTACTTTTCCTCATCATCACATGTCTGATCCTTTCCTTTGTGGGGACATTTATTTGCAAAAATACCTATCCTACCACATTTGAAACATTTGAAAGGTAGTTTACCTTTGTATTTTCCTAATCCCTTCTTCATTCTCTTCACAAATTTTTCTTCAATTTTATTGGGCTCAGAATCCTCATTCTTATATGCTTTAAATGATGCTTCTCTGGAGGTGGGTTTATATTTAAATATTCTCATTTCATATGCAGTCAAAGTTCGTATAAGTTGATCAAACTCCAAGGTTTTTAGATCATTAAGTTCTTCTATAGCAGAGACCTTCAGGTTGAACCTATCTGGGAGAGATCTCAAGATTTTCTGAACTAAAGAGGGTTCCTCAATTTTTTCACCAAGTGCTTTCATTGCATTTACCATTTCTTCTACTCTCAGAAAGGATTTTCCAATGGTTTCATCTTCCTTCATCTTCAGCTATTCAAACTGTTGAAGGAAAATCTCCCCGCGGACAGGTAGATCTCCTCTTGAGAGCTAGACTCTTAACTCTTAAGACAAAAGACGCTTAACATGGACACTGAATTCCTTTCAGATCTATACAAACTAATGCATAAGGAGGAAGGAGAAAAGAAGTACCTTTTACCGGCGTTTGTCCCTGCACGCTCCAAGTTGAGATCCAATCTTTCGCTCCTCGATGAGCCCTGTAGACAAACAATAGTACAACCACTTCCTACTCTATTGATATTATCTTGAAAATAAATCTATCTATCAGAGACAATTTCTTGTAAGATCAAACACAAACTAGAAAGAAACAGGCCAAGCGTGTCATATTGATGAGAACAATGACAAAAGTAACTTACAACCGTAGATGCAAATGTGACAGCTTCATCAAGTCCCCTTTGTCTAACCCTTTCTCAAAATATCCACAACCCGGATGACAACAACTTCACTGATTACTCTCCTCTAGTCCACTGTGTGTTTCCTATGAGATCATAGGTTTCATGCTTGCAATTCTTCCCCCTTTTCACCATGATAGAGCCTGTTTATATAGGTTTAGAGAGGCTTAACCTATTGAGGTATCTTTAGGGTAAGTTGAGGATTTCCCTCCTTAATCCAGGGATCTTCTCCTAAGATCATGGCTAAACCAGGAATTCGAATGCAACTACCTTCCAAGATTGAAAGATCCTCCCCTTAATCTCCTCAATCGATCAACTGCTTCTTAGAATAGGCAGCGCTCCCTCAAAAAGGCCATCAGAGTGCTATAACACTCTCTAGTAGGCTTTAGGGGGGTGCACGCGCTCTAAAGATCTATAGCGCTCCTTCAGAGGGGTTGTTTAGTGTTTAGGAGCACCAGTGATCCTAAGGGTGATATAGGGGAGCGCTCTCTTCTAAAACCTTGGATTGAAAGCTTCTTTCAGATGGCAAGAAATACTTGACTTCAGTTAACCATCCCTCTTCCTTCAAATAAAGTGTTTTAGGCATTTTAAGTGTATTCTTAGTGTTGTCATCATGGCAGTATGCTTTGCTTGACACTTGCGACACTTGTGAGAAACATGCGACATTTGCGACACTTGTGAGCAACATGTGACATTTGCGACACTTATCAAAGCGAGTAATGTTGATGTGTAACAGATTGCCCCCCAAAGTATGAAGTTAGAATATGAGAACTGATAACTGAAATTATTTGTAGATGTTCAAGCAAGGGTATAGACGCGGGGAACCTAACAGAAGCTACACAAAAACATCCAACAAATATAATGACATGTTTCAAACCCCAAGGCAGGCATACCTATGCTTGGGTGATCAAGACTTGCAAGATATGGCCGCCATAAAATACACTGCGTATCCATAATAGTATTGATAAAAAGGTATAGCCACCGAGGATACAGTGTGGATCTATACTCCGATGACTTGAACTAATCGTAGCCACGGAGAATACACAGTGGATCTACGAGATGACAAGACATAGCCACGACCAATACAAAGGGGATCTATGTAACATTGTATGTATCATTTGTTCAAGAGAATTTCCTTCGCAACCTGGGCAAAGCACATATCGAAGTGATCACTCAACCCAGGGTCTTCTTACCGATCCCGATGTAGTATGAATCTAACCATGTGAATAGATGTCCTGATGTCGAACATGGCAGAAACCACTTGATTACCGGTCAATGATGTAAACCGTTAACAAGCACGAGGGAGATCCCCATTAATGTCAATGATTCCCAAGGTACCTTAGTACATTCCAACGAATGTGAATGGATGGGCTGAAGTCGAACATCCATGGAATCATTTGATCAGAGGTCAATGATGTAAACCCACTGTTGAATGTGAGGAGGCCTGCCATTGAGGTATGCAGGTCCCAAATTACTGACTGGTTTCTAAGTCTAGTTCCTGGATAATGTGTTGAAGTCGATAGGAATAGGCTCGTCGAAGGAGGGCCTTAATGTATCCCCCGTCAACGACACAAAATGGACACAGAGATGTAATTGGTAGATCAAATGAATATGGACTAACATGGGTATTGAGACAAGATATTTGTGATGGCTGACTCTAGAGGTGGATACTTCCCTTGAACACTGAGGCACAAGAGCAGAAACATGACATGGACCAAAACTTGATGATGCGGTGGATGCTGTGACTTATGTCAGGTGACCTAGAGGAGTGAAAGAAACTCCAAGGATTGGCTCAATGCAGAGGGTTAGTGGATTATAATGCGTGCAAAAGACAAAGTAATGTAAGGATTGGCTCAGGGCCGACTCTAAGAATTACTTGGTAATGTTCTCAAGAGATTGCTTAGCTTGCTTCTTTCAAATTTTCCCCCATCCACATAGATGAGTACCTCTTTTTAATTTAACGAGCTTGAGGAGGGTAACACATGCTCGATATAACTCACCTTTGGTAAGTTCCTCTTCTTTTGTTTAATGAACTGGAATAAGTAAGGGTTCGGTCCCGTATGGGCCTGGTGATGTTTGTTTTAGCGAGTCCAAAGACAAAAAACTCAAAGGTTTTTCATGATTATAGAGTCTGGAAAAACACTTAAAAGAGAACTCTCTCAGTTCCTTTTTCGTAAAGTAGTCCGACGAGACCAAAAAAGAGATAAACTATCGCTCAATAGACGTTTTCTTCAAATACTTTAACGAGCGTGAAGGGAACAAGATTGCTTGGTAATCTTTTCATCTTTAGAGAGTCTGAAAATAACTTAAAGATGACTCTAGTGTTGTCCTTTTTCATAATGTTAGTCTCGCGAGGCCGAAAAAGAGATAAATTATCACTCGAAAGACGCCCTTTCAGACCATTTAACGAGTGGGAAAGGAAGAAAGATCACTCGACAATCTTTTCATGTTTAGAGATATTGAAAAGAGCTTAAAGGAGACTCCAGGGGGTTCCTTTTTCGTGTATCCATACAGGTCCAAAAAAGAGATAAAAGTCTACCTAGATGCATTCTCATGTATTTACAAGCATGAGAAAGAACAAAGACTAAGCTTGGTATGCCCCCAGCTTGAAAGCTAGTGGCTCAACTCCAGAAATATCATCAAAGGCTGGAGACATGCCCTCCAAGCTTCGATTCATTCACCGGCTCTGAGGTCGTCATCAATTTCTCTAGTAGATGAGAAAAAGGAGAAGGATGGATGAAAAGAAGGTTCAAGAGAGGTGACTGTTTCATTTTTAACGAGCTTTACACAGGAAAAGAACTATGCTCAGGATGTCTATTTCATTTTTTAATGAGCTTGCCACAGAGAAGAGAAACTATGCTCATGGTTTCTTCCTGATCATGGCTCTTGAGAGGATAACACTCTGTAAGGATACCATGTCAAGGAACAAAACTCGATCATGGCTTCCAAGAGATCTTCGTTGGATGGAAGACAATCACTCTGGAAGGAACACATGTCAAGGGTCGTGACAGGGGTAAGGAGATCGAGCTCTAATAACCCTACCGAAGAGATCACCATGTCAACTACCGGATCCAAATCATCAAAAGTTGAGGTCATGAGAGACAACGCCACATAATTGACATGTGGCAGGGGCGATACTGTCTGCATATAAGAACCACTTAGGGAGGTAACCCAGTCGGGGCCGATGAATGAAAGTTGATCAATAGTCACAATTCTTCCATCGTGAGGGAAAGATATCACATGGAAAAGGGTGGATACAAGAGATTTCATAGCATAGACATAATCCCGCCCAATGAGTAAAGAAAAATCCAAGGGGTCTTGGACTACCATGGCATCGATAAAGACAGTTTTCCATCCCAAAGTTATAGGAAGCTAAGGAAGGATCCCTAAAGGTTGACTAGTTCTTCTGTTAAAAGCTAACAGATTCTGTGTAACCGGTGCAAGCTGTAGACAACCCAAAGCGTACCAAGCAACAGAAGATAAAATACTAATGGACACACCTTCATCTATCAGCGTTTGAGGAACATCCCAACCATGAACCTGTACTGTAATCTGGAAAGGAATGTGGGAGGGAAGATGAGGTCTAGTTAGCACACCCCAATAAAAAAGGATGGCTTCAGTACTTGGAGGGGGTTTTAAAGGAGAAGGAGGAATGCTCCCCGGCATGGTTGAGTCTGTATTAATGAGAAAAACATGGGACGTATCGGGTTTACTCTCTAGAAGGGGAGTAGGATCGATCGATGATTGGATCGGATCAACCAATGGTGGACTAGGATAGACCACTTTGGCACTCTTCAGAGGAAGAGTGGGACTGACCGAGGAAGGGACTGGATCAGTCACTTTGACATTCCTCAATGGGGGAATGGGATCGACTGATGGAAAAAATGGATCGACCACTTTGACACTCTTCAGAGGAAGAGTGGGACTGGCCAAAGAAGAAACTGGATCAGTCTCTTTAGAATTCCTCAATGGAGGAATGGGATCGATCGATGGTGAAACCAAATCGACCACTTGAGTTTCATTCTCCAAGGGAAGAATGGGGTCGATGGGTGGAAACTGATCGACCGCTTTGGTTTCACTCTCTTGATGAAGAGCGGGGCTGATCGATGACAGAACTAGATCAGATACTTGGGTTTGTGGTTCAATCGAGGAGGAAACTATATTGACCACCTGATCAATCAGACTGATCGGGGATGGAACCGGATTGACTAGTCCATCAACCAATGATGGGTCGGAGGAAAGCTTACAATAACCTTTTGGAAGTTGAAGTTTTTCCAAAAGAGAAGAAGCCTCATCCATGCGAGGACAAAGGTGAGAGTAATGATTACCTTTACATAACATGCAAGGGAACTTGACAGTTTGCTTCTTCTTACCAACCTGAACATCACTAGTTGACAGGGTATCATCGACATGACCAAAAGAGGCTGATGATGTGGAGGACCACATTTCTAAGACCTAGGTAAGACCAGGGAAATCCCTTAGAAAGTGGTCACCCTTACAAAGGCTGCAAGGGAATTTGGGTTTTGGATTCTTCATTTTAATCTTGTTGACCTCATCAACACTCCCAGTACTATTAACTATAACTGGTTTCTTAGAGCCAACATATGATTTTGTTGGCGTCTTTGTCCTTTTCGGGTTCTTCTTCCTCTTCTCTTTCCGTTTCTTCTTCTTCTGATCAACCTGGCTACTTGCTTTAGAGATTTCACTAGGTGAAGAAGGAGAAATGGAAGGAGACTTGATGGGAAAAGAAGGCAAAAAGTCGACATGAGGTTGATGTGTGGGTGGTGTATTGACATCCAAAGTATTAGGTGCAACTGAAACATTGGGAGGATTCGGGATCACTGGAGTGGGGAACAACCAAACTGGTAATATAATAGTGAGTCCTGGAAGACTCAGTGTGGCAACATATGGAGGACCAAAGTTTCCAAATGAAGGAAAGGTATAAGGTTCCCCAGGAGAAGGGTTTCCTCCATTTGTACTCCCAATATTTGATGCCATTAACACTGACTCGACCTAAGGTCCAATAAGTAAAAAAAACAACACACACTATGAATCTGAGAAGCAATCAATCAAACAAACCTTCCTATGATGAAACCACTAGTTGGTGATGAAATCCAATGTCACCAGATCAAAATAGGAAGGGGCAGGGATAGAGCAGGTGGATCAGTTACGTTGGCGACTTGCTTAACGGACTTACGCCTTGGTGCAAGCTTCCATGCAGTAATTGTGGATTTACCCTCCAAGGAGCCCGAGTGAGTTTGACCAATGTCTGTTCCAGGTACAGTGAGACTTCCCTTCACTGTCACCTTGTGTGAGACCCTAAAGATTGTGGCTACTAAGGTCACCAACTCGTAGTCAGCCCTTGGGTGGGTACAGTCGACAGTCTAGTCGGAACATATGGGCAGGATAACAAGTCTGAAATCAACCCGAAAGGCTCCCACACATAATCGTGGGCATACCTTCCAGTGACCCCCAATATACGATCTGACCACTACAAACAGTTGAACCATGGAGGGATAATCTCCGTAACTCACCCGAATGTGACCTTGTGCGTAACCCCTGTGTGAGAGGGGAATCGCAGCAAGCCAATACGACAATTGGTTTTGACTCTCCCTACCGCAAGAAACTAAGTTTGTTTGATAGCTTTGGAAATTTATCCTTTCAACCTATTCCAAAGCCCTACACCTTAAACTAATGTAGGTTTGCTAACAAATATGTAAAAAGTATAATAAATTTTAATTAAGCGTTGATTTTAATGGTTGTTGTTTACTCAGAGGGTGTATGAAAGTGAAACTGATGGAATGATGACTCAATTCCCAAAAATATGCATGAAATATGATAAGCAATCGTTTATTTTCAATGAATACCTATTTAAGGGAAAGAGGAAGAATCATTTTCATTATCAAACACTGGATAAGGAATGCCCTCAATCAATTTTGTTCTCAAATCCAATATGATGCTACAAAATTTCAGAAATGCAAACTAATATGCAAACTAATCACTAAGATGTATCTTTTTCATTTGTATGTGAATGATGATTCTCCTGTCAACTACCCTGTGACAAGCACAAACAAATTTCACACAAACAACACACCCTTCTTGCAATCAAACAAGAGAAAGAAAACCAAAAAATGCAAAAGGAAGGAGAAAGAGATTGGATCAAATGACCTCAAAGAACCAAATGAGAAGAGTCACAGACTTCTAATGTTCCTCACTAGAGTTCCCGCTCAGTCGGGTAGGAGAGAAAAAACCAACGGATTGGTTTCAAGCTCCCAACAACAAAAAACTCAAAAATAATGAAGAAGGGCATAAAATATGAACAAAAAGGTGTTTACTTCTCAGGAGGAAGCATTTCAAAGGTCAAAGGAAGAATCATTGAATCACAAAGCAGCTTAGCAAGTGAAGAATCAGGGTCCAGACCTCCAAAAAATGCAATTTTTGAAGAAAGTTTGGGCAAAAAAGGGATGGAGCTCTAGTATAAGGGCCACCAGAGCGTTATAAATCTCTTTCTAGTAGCTTAATGGAGCACTGGTTCTCTGCTAGCAAGGCAGGGGAGTGCTGGAGTCCTAAAGCTCAGAAAAAAGTCTAAAAAACCCAAAATTTCAATGGAATTTTTGCAATCAAGCTGAGTGTGATGGAGTGAAGAGTCAATCAACAAATGCAATCAAATATAAAGGGGTGAAAAAGGTCAGAAAAAAACCAAAGGGAATGACAAGGTCTTATGAGGAAAAATCAAAACCAAAAGTTTCGATTTGCAAGATACCAGATATATAAAATATGCAGAATCAGAACGAAATGCTAGAAATAACAGAATAACAGTGAAATATCCATCATAATCTTCTAAATACACAGAAACGATATATGAAATAGCAACAGAAATAGCACTTGAACAGAAATAGCACTTGATTCAGATAGCAATGTTCATAGGCCTCTTCGAGGGGGCAACCTCCAATCGAGCAGCGCTCTGTTACAATAATATCCAAGCTAGGGTTCTCAATACCCTCGACTCCTATTTATA
>JASDQU011103663.1:19301-31495 GCA_032191745.1 Picea mariana
ATAGAAGTCTGTAATATTTTCGCTTCTGTTGATCATTTATTAATAGAAATACTCCTTTATCATCCAATTGATATATTGAAAATATATGAGTTATTATCCATGGGTGTATTTGTTATGTTATTAATGGATTATGTTGTCTAATGTGATAACCTTTTACATTATCACCATATGCTTGCTTTTCTTGTTTGTTGAGAACTAGTTTCATGTATATAGCTTTGGGTTCAAGTGCTCAACGATGGACTTCATCAAACATCTGGACGAGGTAGGCCTCTTTCTTATCTCACTTGCATATTGGTTTATATAGCATATGTTTGGGATAGATTTGATTTCTGTAGTCATTTTTGTCTATTGTGGTTTACCCTGGCCATAGAGAGATTTTCCTTGTAACATAATTGGCAACCATACTGGGGATTGAATCTTATTTCTTAGGCTTTGGATTACTTTTCTCCTTAGATTTCTCTCGTTTCTATTGTGGTTCTTGTCATATCATTACTTGACAGTTCCTTTTCACTTTGGGTCTCAGTTTTCAACCTTTCTCCCTTGCATGGCCTTGTTTTGAAGCATATACGTGCCTTTTGTCTTGAAAGTTGCATATATACGCTGGTTGTCTCACTGCAAGATGTGTATATACGATCTGTTTGTCTGAACAGTTGCATACACCATTTTTCCTTGCTTTTTTTCTTGGTATAATGGTTTCTGGGTGGGATTTGATGTTTTCCGAGTCTTCTTAGGTCTCTGTAGTGCCTATTGAGTTCTTGTGAGATGACATGAAACTCTCTTTTGGTTGAATTTATGGGCAGAGTATTTCTCACCATCTTTTCATTTTTTATTTTCCTTGTACACTAGCCTGGGCATTTTGTTTCTTGGTATCCTACTTGAGTTATCTCTTTTTATACAAAGTAGGGTTATATATCCATTTTCTTTTCAGTCCATGCATTTTCAGTTTCGTTATATTGAAAATACAAAAAAAATAGGCATTTTGCATTGCTTGGTGTTTTTGTCTTTTGGAATCTTTTTCATTAGCTTAGTGCATATAGTGAAAGATTGCATTTTACTTCGGAATTATAGAGTTGAATTTGAAAATTGCATTGGTTTTTAGAAGCATATCATTAATTGAAAGTTAAAGTTAGGACTTTGCATTATTTTCATATTTACTTTTCTTCCAAGGTCATAACACCATGAGTTTCACTACCATACCTTTTTGAGTAATCACACCAATTAAAATTAATGCTATAATTTAAAATTGATTAGTCATGATTTTATTTTATAGGGTGCACAAACTAGCCTAGGATTTAGTGCCTTGGGATAGGATTTTGTGAGTAAACTTCTCCAACGCAATTAAATAAACATATGTGTCTGAGTCAGGGAGTGGAGAAATCCATTGTATAATTGGTAAGATCAAGAGGCTCCGCTCACACCAGATTTAATCATGAGGTTGTGCAAATTCGGTTGAAGGGATACCCCCTCGATACCTTCCTAGCATCAGAGATATTTCTGGGGATATATTCATATCTGTGGATCTTGCTAGTGCCTTTTCCTCCGTGAGAGGTGATACTTTCAATATTTCAAGATTTTCTACCCTGCCCATACGGTGGACCTGACTTACAAATGATCACCATTGCATCGGTTATACAATGGTTCATTAGTTGCTTGACTTAGATGTCTCATTTATTACTTGCAAGGGTTATTCTACAGGTAACTTGGTTCAGATAAGGGTCAGACATCACATAGCCTTTATGGAGGATTACCTCTCTAAGGGGATCTGATCGACTGGTTGTTAAGCCCATGAGGGCCCTTATAACTAATTTTATTAGATCAAATCTTTAGCAAGGAGTCTCAGGCCCCTCTTGGTAGAGACATACCTTCTTTAGGGAGGGAGGCCACTCAACCACTTTACCCCATTTTTATGCATATTGTCCATTTGACTTTTGGTGTGCTCTTTGACTACTAGTTGGACTTAGGATATATATATTATATTTAGAGTCTTAAGTCATCATGCAGTTAGAACAACCTCCCCGCCGGTCCCGTCACTTGTTACAGTTACCACTAGATTTCAAGTCTTTGCCTTTTAAAAGGTGTAGAGTTATTAGGCATGGTACACACACTTCCACTGTTTAGACTTGTGATTCTACAATGATGAGTACTAAACCTAGTCTTCAGAATACTGGGAGCCCTTCGACTCCCATACCTATTATAGTTAATGGCACCCCTTCAACTCCTGCAACCTCTATGGTTGTAGTGCTAGAGGCACCTATCATTACTATGGCTCAACCTATAGTGAATGCTCAAGCTACTACTTCAAACCCTTTTGGGTCTCTTGAAAACTCACTGGGATACAATGTTCAGTCCATCCCTATGGCTTCTAGTCCATTTTCTTATGGTATTCCCAACTTTACTTCACAGTTCTTGAACTCCATCCTAGCTGCTGTCCTTAATTATAGCATTGAGCTTTGGGGCACCCCACCTCCTTACACTCCCTTTTTGTTTGGTGGATCTTAAATCCATTAAACGACTCCTAATATGGGAGGATTTATTTCTTTTAACCCCAGGTCCAATCCTCCTACTTCTGGGTGGAATAACCAACTTGGCGGACAAGCTTCAACTCAAGTTCCGTCCTACAACACCACTTCCTCGATGCAGATTCTGACCAATACATTTGGCATGATGAATCCACCTCTATCCTCCGAGTTCCCACCAGAAGGATGCCAGTTTCATGCTTTGGGAAACCCATAACCCATATCTAATCTGATTGGCAACAACATTTATAACCCTCAATAGAACATTCTATCTGGAATTATGCCCAACCAATATTTTATGAATTATCCCATAGGAAGGATTTATAATGCTGGACAGGGCCATGGTGCTTACTAGAACCCTGGATGGCCTGTATTTCCTCAAGAAAAATATTTCCAGGGAGCTTGGGGCTAGATGTCACAACCCCGCCTCCCTTTTCTAGCCACGCTTAATCTACCAGACTTATATAAGTTAATGAATGAACCTATGAGTCATGATCCTACATGGCCCCCCGTCCCCACCAAGATTTCGTAGGACATCCTAAAGTTCGAGGGTAAGAATGGAGAGGATCCTGGTGATCACGTCACTACCTTTCACCTTTGGTGCTCATCGAATTCCCTTAATGATGATTCTATTTGATTAAGATTATTTCAACACACCCTCATCGAAGTTGTTGTGAAATGGTACATTGAGTTACCTAGGGGTGCATATGGGACTTTTAGTCAGTTTGTGTTTATTTTCCTCAACCACTTCCAGTTACCCATTCATTACGATGCTGGCCTAGAACTGTTTTCTACTTTACGCTAGGATACCGCCACTCATATCTCATACCATATCTAGGAGTGGTGTAGAAAGAAGAGGTTGATTAAGACCCCTATACCCCCAACCTTTCCTTTATAATGGTTCCTTAAGTCTTTGCATGCTCTTATCTCGAAGGATGTTTCTACTTCCAAGGTTACCATTGAGGAAGAGGAGATCTTTAGAGCCCAACAGTTAGACTTGATATATGTTTAGTCTGGGATGTTATACAACCTTATTTCAGATGCACCGTGGTCAACTTATGACCCTAAAAAAAGACCCGGACCTCGTGCCAATGGCATTATAGGTGCCGCCAATGTAAAGTCCATAGAATTGGTGACAATCCATATGAAATATTTGTCTCTTAACCTGTCTGCAGGAGGGCTAGCTTCGCCTGTGTTTCCAACCCCACTTAGTCGGTGGATGTACATTCTGTGCAATCGTCGACCAACCCAAATGGTAACTAGCAACAAGGAGGGAATAAGAAGAAAGGACGTAATACTCGTTAGGGTGGGAAAAATAGTAATAAAACCAAGGACAATGGTAATAATGAAAACACGAATGATAATGTTGGAGAGGGAAACAAGAAAGACGTAAGGTGAAGTTTTCCTGTAAGCTTTGCATAGATGACCACCTTACCCATTTATGCCTGAAACTTGTAGAAGCTGTGAGTCTTTTATCTCTACCACCTGTCATCCTGATGAATCCATTCCCACATAATCAACACCTAGCCTTGAGCTCCTCAAATGCGGGAAATGTGGCTGGTGGGAGTCAAAACCTGTCATTGCAATATGGTGACCATTGATGTATCAATATGGTCAATGAAAGAGTTCATGTAGCCACTCGATCTCAAGATTATAGCTCTTCACAAGCTATTCCTGGTCTAGAATCTCCTCCTCCTCCTCCAGAGATGAATTTACAGATTAAGAAACCAGAGCCACCACCTCGTACTCTGAAAGGAGTACTCAAGCACTCTACCCACAATCCAAATGCTAGTCCTCAACAATCTATTATTGAGGACTTGGGTCAAGCTCTTGTGCGATGTCAGCTTTGGAGGTACTCCAAAAGTGTCCTTCAAAGAGGAATGCCTTACTCTCTACTTTAGCAGCTCTAGAACCCAGTGGCTCAAAAGTTTTCAAGTTTGACATCACAAATGTGAAGCCTCACTTGCCTTACCATGTGGATTTCCAAATCCATGTGGAGTACTCAAAGTATACCATCAAACGTGTGGTTGTTGATGAAGGCGCTACTATGTGTGTGATGTCCCTGATCTGTTGGAAAGCTCTCGATTATCCGACTCTTTCCAAGTCATCGAACATGTTGACTACTTTTTACAGTCATTCCTTTCACCCTCATGGTATTCTCCCTGGCTTTCTGGTTCAGTTAGGTGGTAAGAAGGTAGAGGTGGAAGTAGAGGTAGTTGATGCACATCTTGATTATAACTTGTTTATAAGATGTAATTGGACTTATTCCATGATCACCATAGTATCGTCCATCTTTCATACTCTTTTCTTTCCTCATGAAGGGAATATCATGGTGATTGATCAATTATACTTTGCATGCTCTAGTACTAATGAATATATTGGACCGTCGATCCCTGTGATCGACAATTATCAGCCAACAACTAAGAATATCAGTGTCGGAATATATTCTTCCCTTATGGGTACTTTTGACTTCACGACCCTGAGTCACCAAAATTACACCATGTCCATTAGGCCTACCTTGACAAGGAGGTCCATTAATTTCTGCACTTCCTATTTTAGTGATCCTTGGACCCTACCTTCCTTGACTTCATCTTGTAAGGGTCAACCACATATTGGCATTATATCACCAACCTCTGGTAGTCATGTTGGATATGGGTCGACAACCTTTGCTAGTCATGTTGAAGACCAACAACCAGCCTTTGCAAGTCATGCTGGGGGCACAAGTTTAGTCATTTCTAGTCACACTTCATATACATCACCAAACTCTTCTATTCATGTTGGGGATTCATCACCAACCTCTGCCAGTCATGTTGGGGATTTGCTACTAGTCTCTGCAATTCATGCTGGGAGCATGTCACTAGCCACTGCAAGTCATGCTGGGGGAATTGATATGATTGAGAATCAGAGACATGTAATATGCAAGCCTGAGATCCTTTGTAGACTTTACAAAGGAGATCACCTTACCCATTTTTTCTCTGCTACTGTTGTGGTATAAGATGTGTGGTCCTTTCCTGGAGGCCCTTCGTATTCTGAGTCATCTTTGGCTTCCCAAACTTATTTGGTTGATACGATAGTGATGCCGATGCAATATTCAACTAACACCCCTCTTCCTTTAGGGGATGATGCATCCCTTAGCCTTGTTGTCTCACATCTTGTTCAACCAGGGGTCATGTCGATGCAATCTTTGAACAACACCACTCATATTTTTGGGGGTGATGCATCTCTTGAACTTATTGTCTCGCATCACATTCAACCAAAAATAACAGAAGTGGTCGTGCCGTTGCAATCTTCGAATGATCCCACTCTTCTCTTGAAGAGTGACAAGCCTAAGGAAGTGACATCATTGATGCAATATTTGGTCAATCCCACTCTTGTTTTGGAGGGGGATGACTCCTTCGACCATGTCCTTAGCATCTCTAGTTTTGTACCTTCTTCACTAGGCAACATTCCACTCTCTTCAAGTATGCTCCCTCCAAGTCTTAGGGTGGTTTCCTTTGATTGGAATGATCTTGTAGAGCCTTGACTTCCTTCTTCTACACCCTTCCATATAAGGGGAATTATTTGATATATTGTAGATAAGGTAACCTCTGCAAGTATTTTATCCTCCTCGACTTGGAAAGCTTCAGGTTTTCCCAAGATTGTGTTATCCCTTCGTAAGTTGTTGATCTTTCATAGAATTCTTGTAGGATATCCTTGGTGTCCCCCATTACATGCTACTTAGAACAACATCCACGAGTCTAATTTAAGCTCCTTTCCGACTCATTCAAAAAGAAAAAATATTGTCGAGTGATTTGTCCCTTTCACTCTCGTTAAGTTGGACTTGAAAGGTCGTGAGTCTTAGCTAATCTCTTTTCTGACTCATTTTCAAAAAGAAAAAATATTTCCGAGTGAACTTGTCTCTTTCACACTCATAAATTGGATTAGAAAGGACATCTATTTGGCACAAGTTTATCCCTTTTTCACACCAAGTAGACTAAAAGACACAAAAACACACATTTTTTTGTGTTAAGTTGTGATTACATCTCATGCCCTTCCTTGCAGTATTGAGCCCATGTCTGGTTCTCGTTTTGCGTTATAAACCGTTTTCCTCAATAGTTTTCCATCCTCAACCAAGAAGAGCCTTGTTTATACCCTTCATTATTTGATACCCTATACCTAGGAGGGAATATTCCCCCGAGTGTCCATCTCTTGCATGCATTTCCTTGCATTAAGCATAGGTATGTTCCACTGTTGGAACTAGTTTTTCTTACTTGTGATAGTCATTTCCTCCTCTATATCATAGCATTCATTTATCTATAAAAAAACAAAAAAAGGAAAGCGGGAAGGCAGTATTATCTTATGTTGGAAAAAGTTGTGTCACCTTTGAACAGAGCACAAAGTTATTGAGTCCATTCATCATCATAATTTTGGGATTAGCATGGCCTTAGGAATCTGAGCTCGTTACAGAGTCTTCTCTACCGATTGGTTACTCTTCCAGTCCCTATAGATAATTTCATTGATGCCTCCTGCATCTCATGGTTTCATCATTGGTCTATGCTTCCAGAGTCCTCCATATGTCTCATGCTCTTGTTCAAAGGAAGTATTTCAACATGTGTTGTCCACTCCTCAAAACTATTGACTTTGCATGTTGACCATACCCTTAGTTTGTCTCAGAGTCACATGATACTATAAGTCCCATCATGCAACCTGGCCCTACTTTCATCATTGGTAGGTAACCTTGAACCCAGTAGTTGAGATTTCATCATTGGTCATTGACTGGATGGCTTCCCTTGTGTTTGATGGAAAGACATCTATTCACACATTAAAATTTGTGCAATGTCTTGGATGCCATTAGCCTTATTAGTGGTTTTCTTGCCTTTGTCAGCAGTTTTCATCATTGGTTGTTATTCAAAGGGTATTTTTCATCTACCACTTGCACTTCGCACACATGAAAGACGCATAGGGGTGTTGGTTCATGAACATGTTCTTCATCCTCTTTCCACCAAATCATGAAGCTCCTGCTTTGTACCTCGTGCTAACTGATGAGAGATGCCTTCATGCTCTCCTTGCAATGGGTTTCCATCGAATTCAACTCATTTATTCTAGAAACAAGACCTAGATTCTTATGAGTACCTTGAGGCTTGCAGTCATCAGTGGCAGGCTCTCTTGAAATCGATAATTGGGAATACATCAATGTCTCTTGATCGATGGATTCTTTGGTTTTTTGACACCGATTCCTCTATTCAAACTTGTAAGAATATACTCAATCCCTTGATACCTACTTTCATTATCGGTAGGTTGTCTCATGTTTTTTAATGGTATACCTCAATGACTGGTAATCAAATGATATCTCATTGTGTTCGAACTCAACTCCTTTAATCACAAGATGTAGACTTGCACCCTTGGTGGATTGTGTAGAAGACTTGAAGACATCACTATGTGGACGCAACTTACCTGAGATTTTTCTTCCTTTTCATTGGACCAATAACTATATGACTTTAGTGATCATGGGAGATCAGATTATACTCCCTGGTATACAAATATCTTCAGATTGGTTTTTTGAGACTGGTTCTACTGGGTCTTGTTCATGACTATGACAACTATTGGCATGTAAACGAATTTGTATTTTCCTATTCATAGCCACAGACACTTTTCTGGTATATTTTTCACATGGATATGCAGTGTAATTTTATTGGCTACCATGTATGCGAAGTCAGTGAAGAATGTAATGAGAAACGAGTTCATCCAACTGGTCCCCTACCACTCCACTTATGGGTTATTTATAATGTATTTCAGCCATCGCAAATACTCCTCTGACCTCACACATTAAGGAGCATCCATTATAGCAAGATTTGCCTCACCCTATGAAATCTTGCACAGAGGGCCTTATTCCATTTCCCTATGCAGATTTGTCTTCCCTGTTGATAAAATCCAGAGACAAAAATTAATATTTTTCCACTTGTATGCATCTTGCACACTATACAACAAGCGTATACTTAGGATTCTCCACTATAGCCCGCGTACATTGAGATTTGTGCCAGAAAATGAAAATTAAAGGTCATGTTTCCATGTCACGACATGAGATCTTGGATCCTTGGACTTCCATATACTGGAAACTTTTCGACTCGGCCCTTCAGTTCCATTTTGAAGGCTATAAATGTGCCAATTTCGAGCTATGTAAAAGGAGAAATAATTCAAATTTGAGAGAAAAGTTACTCTGGAGAAATTATTACTTCATATTGAGTCTGCATGCCTTTTTCCTTTAAGTTTGAACATATTGTTCATCCCCCAAGCTCTTCCCTTATTGATGGAGAACCCCATTGTCTCCCTTTTATGATCTTGCCTTTGGTGGAGGATTGAAGTGGTGGAGGCCCAGCTAGAAGGAACTTAGTTTCTCGGTGTTGAACCATGTCGACACAAAAATTTGTAATATTTTTGCTTATGTTGATCATTTATTAATAGAAATACTCCTTTCCCATCCAATTGATATCTTGCAAATATATGAGTTATTATCCATGGGCATATTTGTTATTTTATTAATGGATTACGCTATCTATTGTGCTAACCTTTTACATTATCACCATATTCTTGCTTTGCTTGTTTGTTGAGAACTAGTTGCAGGTATATAGATTTGGGTTCAAGTTCTCAATGGCAGACTTCATTGAACATTTGGACTAGGTAGGCCTCTTTCTTATCTCACTTGCATATTGATTTATATAGAATATTTTTTGGATAGAGTTAATTTCTGCAGTGATTTCCATTTTTTGTGGTTTACCCTAGACATAGAGAGATTTTCCTCGTAACAGATACATGATACAACCATTAGCATGTACAAATTAGACTTGAAAGACATATTTTTAGAGGTTGAAAAATCATATCAACACTATGTGGAAATAAAGATAAAATTACAGCAAGGTATTTTTCAACAAAAAATTAAATATTTTGAGTTAAAAGAGGATGAAATCCTCATGTACAAGGGCAAAGTTTATGTGCAATTTTTTCAAGCATTGAAAAATATGATATTAAAATAAATGCACAATGTGCCTTATGTTGGGCACCCAAGATACCAAAAGACAATCGTACTTGTCAAGAAACAAAATTATTGGCAAGGTATGAAGAAATAAATGGTTGATTTTATTGCCACATTTTTTGAATGTCAAAAAGTGAAGGTTGAGCATAGAAACCCAGTTGGTTTTCTACATCCATTACCCATTCCTGAGTGGAAATGGGAAGTTGTAAAAATGGATTTCATCATTAAGATTCCCAGGACTTACAAGCAACATGATTCCATCATGGTGGTGGTGGATAAGATTACTAAAGCTTCCCATTTTATTCCTGTGAAGTTAACTCACAAGGAAACTAACATTGTTGATATTTATATGAGAGAAATTTCTAGGTTGCATGGTGTGCCTAAGACAATTGTTTCTGAAAAAGATCCCAAATTTATATCAAAATTTTGGAAAGGATTATTCAAAGGATTCAAGACAAGTATGAACTTTAGGACAACCTATCATTCATAATCAGACGAGAAAATTATGTGATTGAAGATATTCTAAGGATGTATGTGTTGGATAAACCATCAAAATGGGAAGACTAATTATACTTGGTAGAATTTGATTATAATAATGGGTATCATGCATATTTGAAGATGAATCCATTTGAGGAACTATATTTCATAAAATACAACACACCAATGAGTTGGGACAACCCAATAGATAGATCAGTGGTTGGGACAGAATTACTCAAAGAAATGGAAGAGCATATGGTGAAAATAAAACAAAATTTAAAGGTTGTCTAAGAAAAGTTATGATGATAAAGGCAGAACTCACAGAGAGTTTAAAGTTGATGATCATGTGTTGTTGAAAGTAAAGGCCAAGAGAATTTCCCTGAAGTTGGGAAATTATTCAAATATGGTAATACGTTATTGTGGGCCATTTGAAATCCTGGAGAGGATTGGTCTTGTTGCATACATGCTTGAACTACTTGCATCGATGTGTATTCATAATGTATTCCATGTATATTTTGTTGACAAGTATGTACCTAATGATAATCATGTAATTGATTGGAATGTGATTTAGGTGGAGCCAGAAGGTGACTTTCAAGTGCAACTAGTTTTCATATTGGACCAAAAGATTAAGCATCCTAAGAATCGATCCATAGGGCTAGTAAAGGTCCAATCGACCTAGTATGGTCATGGGGATGCAAATTGGGAGCACAAGGGTGATATGCAGATAGAATACCCACATATTTTTGAATTCTTTTGAAGTTTTGATTGTACATGTGTATATAATGCATTAAGGAGAATGCATAAATAAGGGGAAGGGGATTGTAATACCCCTAGGTTGAACCCCAATTGTAATGTAAATGTAAATGTACATATAGTATAGTGGTCCAGGACATTTGGGCTAGAGTGCCTTCATATATATGTATTTTGAGGCCACAATTATTGTGTGGTTATTAGGATGGAGAGTTTGGATGTTAAAATGCTACTAAGCCTAACTTTGTAAAATGTAATCACACTTGGATTTTAATGAAAACACATCACTATTATAGACCAACTAGAAAAAGAGTACGAGGTCCTAAAATCTACTAGAATGGGGTATATAAAAGGGGCTAAACTAATTGGGATTAATCCCAAAGGGATATTTTATTAATATTCTTAAAGTCTAAAGTCAATGTATGGGATATTCATTTTATCCCAAATCTTTAATGGGGAAAGTATCACCATGTGGTGGGTCCATGTGGGGGGCCCATGTAGTTCCCAACATGAAAAGTGTCAAGTTGGGAACATGAACATATAATTAGGAAATTTATTTCATTTGTCCCAATCATTCACTCATTATACGATTGTTATTCTCTCCTATCATATGTAATCTACTGTTGCCATCACCGATACCTATACAATAGAAAGCCTTAGAGTTGTGGGAAACCAGTAACCCAGGAATTGGGATGAAGAGGTGGGTTTTCAAGTCCATGAGTTATTGAAGAAGACTATGAGCATTTTCTCATGGTGAGAGAACTGCTAGGAATTGATTCCAAAGGTGCCAAGTTGCAACTACGGGCCTTTGAGACTTCATGTATGAATTGTTGCTGAGGCCCTAGAAGGGAAGTGGGGTGGCCGAAGGAATTTTGAGTATAGAAGGGGCACACTTCCTAGGGTGAGACATGCATGTGGGGAATGATGGACTATAGGTTCTCTACTAGAGTTGGCACCTGAGTCTGAATTTTTCTAATGTTTGAGAGAAATTATCCTGGTTTAGGATTCCCTTGCCCACGTCGAGTTTAGTCTTATCTCGGGGGTGACTTTATATTGAGCTATGAGAAACAAAGTATAAGGTTGGGAGGAAATTCATAGGTCTACATGCAGTCAATGATATTTTATAAAAGATAAGTGTCTTCCAAGTTTTGGTTTTAATAATTATGGTGTAATTATTCATGTGTATTCTATATGGGTTTTTCTATATAACACCATTTATTCTTATTTGTTATTATTATGCATATTTTTTTGCATATGAGGAGCATTTTTGTGAATTAAATCGATATTAGAGTTTGGAAATTCCATGTGACCTTTCCCAGCTTTGGGTTGGGGATGCTACACCTTCTTCCCAATGCCTAAAACACCTGAAACTTCCAAATATGCTCCCCCTATTCCTCCTTTGACCACCTTCCCTTGAAAATAACCACCCCCCCCCCCAACCC
>JASDQU011103663.1:40988-57575 GCA_032191745.1 Picea mariana
ATGAGCTTTTGTACATATTTATGTTTTTGTTCAAACATTTATTTTCAATTTTTGGTTTTCGTTCTTAAATTTTCAACACATTTTCTAATCAGATTTGTATTCGTTTTTGCAGGATTCCAGCCTCAGACGAAGCTAATAGAAAAAACAATGTGCAGGCCGGTGTGGATAATAGAACAACATAAATCAGGTGATACATAAGATAATTCATAGTCCACGAGGAAATTGAAAAGACAGAGGTGAGTTTTCTCGATACATAGGTCATGAAAGGATGTTTAAGCAATCTGAGGTAATATTGTTCAAATTGCAATATAAAAGGTTAGATAACATAATTATTTTTGGCTTTGATCTTCAAACTAAATTTGAATGAATATGTTAAACCAAAAGCAGTCAGTCATAATTTGTGTTCCCAAATGCATTCGAAAACTAGTCCAGAACTATTGTGACCGTTTTTATATTAAACCATTTAATCACTGCCTTGTTTTCTGTCTATATTTGGGCCTAACTTTTAGTGAGTCACTATCTTCCCAAGCCTTTGGGAAGGGATAAAGATTTTTCGTTTCAAACCTCAGGGATTCCGAAGAAGATCTTAATAAGAAAGCTGGTCTTCACAACTACTTGATCCTCTGCTAAGCTAAGGAACTTTTATAGCAATCCTAACTTTCCTAGGTTTTTCAATAGCGTCCGAAAAATCAAAGCTTGCTTGAACAGGATGTTCCTTAAAATTTTATTATTCTCCCTTGTCTCCCTAAGAACTAAAGGTCTTGTGAGGGTCAAAGGAAGGTTGATACCGAGTAATCAAAATAAGTTGATAGACCTCTGATAAAAAATATTACACAAATATCGGCCCTGATATAAACTGATTGCTCCCATCTTCGTGTTTTAAAAGTAAATACTGAGACAGGTGGTGAAAGGAAATTCAGAAATGATTGCCCCCACCTATTCCATTAAGATGATGAAAGGAAATTCAGAAATGATTTCCCTCGTCTTATCATTTAAACGCATAAATATTTTCCAAAGTGGTGAAAAGAAATTCAATAAAAAGGGGTCAGACAACTTCACCGGAGTACTGAACAGGCTCGCTGGTAGTCAAGAAATGTCTGAGAGATCTGTAAGGCTGTTATACGTAAACATCAATCTACTATGGTAATCAATGCTTTCTGAAAACTTGATCATTTCCCCAGATTCCGACGGGACTTCCCTATTTTAGATTATATAATATCATTCTTTTGATGCAAGCTGAGAATCACAAGACCTGTTGAATATCCTAGGACCGTTACGACTGTCTTGAAGCGTTCCCCAAACTTAGTAGTGAGAAAGGGAAAATTGCGAAGGTGACTTCAGTTGTGTTTGGAAAGATTATCTGAGTTCGAAAAAGTTTCTGGGTTACCAAACGAAAGTTTTTTCCCCCTTTCTATCTTTTTCCTTGGATTTTTTCCTTGATTTTAGCCTATGACTCAATTTACCCAATTTTAGCACCTGGTCTATTGTTCTTCCCGCCTCACAGGGAAGAGATATCCCTAGTTGGAGCCTATGTTGGAGCCGCCCTGGTTTTTTCACCTTGCGCAATTTTCAATGTTTGATACTTGAGATCTAAAGTTGTTTTTCTTTTCCTTCCGAAATCATAAAACTCTCAAATCTTGTCGCATGAATAGCAATGCTTTTTCACTTTCAAAAAAAGATCCATTTTTCGCAAGTATGTTTGCTCTTCTATTTTATTTCGAGATATCACGAGTTGGACACTTTAATTTTTGAATTCACAAGTCCCAAGTCGCGAAACTGCGAACTCATTTTTCAATCTTTCACCCAAGGCATTGACTATGGTAAAACCTTTAACCCTTGATTAGACATCGTTGGGATTTCGTGCCTCGGAATTCATCAAACCCAAGTTTTTGTTCTTACAACCCCGAAAGCTGAGGATGCGATAAATTTTGTCATAACCTTGGTCAAGGACCAAAGGTAAAAAACTAACCATGGTTAATTTTTGGTTCTTGGCACTTCGTCAATCGACACTTTCTTTCATCGAGTTAAGGTGTCCAAAACTTCGATTCATGAAGTTGCGACATAATTATGGAAAGATTAATTAGTCACCTAATCTAAGATTTCCTTCTCTTAATTTGAGCCTTAATTATCGCCACATCGCGATATCGAGACTCGGCATATCATTCTCCCAAAAGTTTTTCTTCGAATTCCCAAGTCGCGATATGGTGAGTAAATTAATTATATAATTAAGGATGCACCAAATCACGATTACCATTGATTACGTTAAAATCGGCACTCGTGGTCTCGCGAGTTAAAGAGTCAAAATGTGAAAAGGAAATTCACGATGCAGCGAAAAGCAAGAAAATTCCTTAAGTCGTAAGATTTGTAATTTTAAATTAAACGAGATACGTCCTGCGCTTCGAGGTTGGCACACTTCATGAGGGATTTACTTGCTCTCCATAACCTGATTGCCTGTCAAGCCACCGAACATTGATGACATTAAGGAAGAATTAGGGTAAATCCATGAATAAATAAGATTGGATTTGTCCATTAAATTTGGTTTTATTTGCGATTTGACAGACTTATTTCAAAAGGTACAGAGTTTTCAAATATATACGAGAGTTTCATTCTTTTTAAACATTTCTCATAAGGACACAGAGCTCACCTTTCTCCAAGGGAACTCATTTCCGCATGTATACACAGGTCTATTGTAGAAGAGCGAAAAAGAAAGCGTCAGCCATGGCTCCAAGGAGAGCAGTGAAAGCGAATGACGAGGTTGTAGCACAGGGTCCAGACAACGTCTCAAATACTTCGCCTCGGGATGGCGGCTCAGTACCCACCTGGTCGTTTATTTCAGACATTCTGCAATCTGAGTTGGTAAACTATTCAGACTCAGATGACGATGACAATGATATTGTAAAGGACGACCTAAACACTAAGTACAAGATAATTGTTCAGTCGGGAATGCACCTGGTTGCAACCAGACCTCGGTTGCTCCCATACTACGAAATGATCCGATGGGCATTGGATCACGTCGACCTACCCACCAGAACTATTATAAATGACTGAGGGACCAGGGTCAGGACTTTTAGACCAGAACATATCCAATCTATGTATAATCTACCAGCAACTTCTGAATACACATATGGCAAAGAATTCCTGGAGGAATTCAAAAAGAAGGAGTGCGAATAATATGATAAAACCATGCCTGGTTTGATAAAAGATTGGGTTTTGCACTCCATGACATTTAGAGCGAATGACAAGGGCGTGTATTCAATTTCTTTGCTGGAGCCACAGTATATGTATGTGGCGATGATGACATGCCGACTTTTTGGATGGGAGGATACCGCGCATTTTTACATCCAGTGGGTACCTCTCATATTTCGGGTAGCATAAGGTTGCTCATTTAATTGGGCGAAGATTCTCTCCGACAGTCTGTTCAACAGGGTCACAGAGTACCGAGAGAAAAAATCAGCTGGGAGACCATCCAAATTCTTCATGTCCGTGTATATCATGGACGCAATATGCTCCATGACGCCTTTTCCTTTGATGAATTGGGCTTGGAGTCCAACCCAAGAAAAAACTGTGCATGAGTACCACGACAAGCTATGGGAAAATAATGAAAATAAGTTTATTTATGAGATTTTCAACTGGGTGATGGTGCCCCTGCACATCGCCATTTTTGGTCTTTCGCCACCCCGCATCACGGATAGCATTGTTGCGAATCTGAGCAGTATCGTGGATTGGTACGTAGAAGAAGAATTCTCCTATTTTAGAGTTTTCGGAGCTGTTGTTCCTCCTATGGCGCTACCACTGTTCATCCCCGACAAGCTGGCCTATCCCGAGATTGCTTGACAAATAGTGATTGGCGGAGTCAGTAAAGAGCTCAAAGAGTCATCGAAGAAGGTATGGTCGTCTTTCCCTATTCGGCTAAATTCTTATTCCTTGTTGGATTTTGGACATGCTAAGGCTGAGGTTGCAACCTTAGAAGACTTGAGTTTGTCCTATATTGAGTACAAAAAGCATGATCCTCAGAGAATTGTAAGCACCCATTTGGTAAATTGTGGATTAAAGAGGTTTGAACACGAGTGTTCACCCTCGAATGATGTTTTCCGAGGGGCGAGGTCCTATGCGGAAGTGCAATTTCGAATCAGATCTCTAGCACCCGAAGACAGGACCTCTGTTTTAAAATTTCAGGAGCATAGAAAAAGATGTCTCCCCATGGTGCTAGGAGGTTTGGGCCTTTCCAAGGATAAAGAGAAGGAAGATGAAAGATCTGAAGGCCAAACTTCTAACCCTGATAAACATTAGGAAGGAGAAAAGGAGAAGAATCCCGAACAGGAGAAGAGTCCTGAGTAGGAGAAGAATCCCGAACAGGAGAAGAGTCCTGAGCAAGAGGAGAATCCCAAAATAGAAAAAGAGACTACTGACCCTCCCAAGGAACATAGTCCAGAGGCGGAAGTAAAAAACACAGACCCGCCAAAAACTCAGAATCCGGAGGCAGGGACAGAGACAAAGACCTCCAATCCTCTGAAGGAGCAAGGCTCACACGACACACCAGGAAAGGCGGCGAGGCAGGTCGGGGAACCAATCACTTCTCCCACCCCTTTGCAGTCAACGCAGGGAAACATACAGGAAGGATGGATTTTCGGCGAATAACTAAGGCCCGTCAGAGAAGAAGAACTTCCTCCCAATGAGTTCTTCTTTGACAAAAAGAGAAAGGCAGTTGTGAAAAGGGAGTTCTCCCAGGAGGAAGGATCAACTGTCAAAAGGTTCAAAGTGATGACCGATGGGATGAACAAAAGGAAAGATGAATTTGCCATGGAGATTGCAGGAACGCTAGGAGTGTATGTGATGGCAAATCAATTCTCGGTCTCGATGTTAAAGAATCAGCTCAAAGCAAAGAATCGCCTGATCAAGACTCTTGAAGCCAGAGTGGCTTCGGCAGTAGAAAGCGCTAGGAGTCAAGCGAGTGGAGAAATAGAGCTGGCCCAATTGGCCGATAAGAAAGAAATCGAAGTCCTCAAAACCAAACTGGAACAAGCAAACTCAGTGATCCGAGATGGTCGGGTACAATCGGGTCAGCAAAGGGATATGATCACACAGCTGCAGGCTAAGTTAGAGGTCACAGAAAGCAAGGTGATCGACATCGAGATTGTTAGATCCCGAGCAATCAATATTCAGAGCAGGATCTCCTCTACTCAACAGAGTCTGCTAAACAAAGTAGGAGATATTCGAGAAGACTGCTTGTTAATGCATCGAATCTCTGAGAATCTGATTGACAAAGAAAGAAATGCGGAAGCTGCTCGGATCGCTTTCCAAGAAGCGGTGATCGCTACCAACAATAGGTTTTCAGCAGGATCTCTCAGGCTCACCATTGCCGAACAAACTAGGGGTAATATCTTGTTAAAGAATATGGAACATGATATTACTTTAAGCAAGGAGCAGGCTCAAAAAGTGATAAATTCGTTAGAAGAAGCCTGCAATGCCATAAATGGTGAGCTATTAGAAATGGAGATTGGAAGTGACACAAAGGCACTAAGACAGATGAATATAGATCGGATTTCTCTCGACATAAAGGAGAAGAACGAGAGAAATTTGACGGAAATCTCTAAGATGGACAAGGTAGACCCGACTCAAATCGACAAACATTTGATTCAACCTAGTGCACAACTCGGCGCCCTTGAACTCATCGATGTACAAATAGATGATAAACTTCCACAGTTAGCCCGAGAGTGCTATTTTTCCGAAGCCAGTTGTCAAGCCGAGCCTTCGCAGCTTGTATCCCAGTTTGTGGACAAATGTATCATGTACACTGAATCCATGCGAGGACAAGCACCTGGCACTTCTTAAAAATAGAGTAGGAGAAATGGAGTGATTTCGCTCCTCCCAGCTGTCAAGCAGAACCTTCACAACTTGTATTCCATTTTATGGACAAATGTATCATATGCATTGAATCTAAGCAAAAACAAGCACCTTGCACTTTTTTGAAAATGGATTTGGACAGATGGAGTGATTTCGCTCTTCTGAATCGAGAGAGAAATTTTGTATAAATAGAGGACCAAAAGAAGAACACAAGGCTGGACTTTTTGGTAATGAATGTAATAGATATTTTGCATTCGAGAAGTTAATACAAGCAAATTTGAAGATTCCCGATTCCGTCACGACTGTGTTACAAGTTTGTTTCGTTATGTTTTCTTGTTTCTTTTCATTTTTCTCTACATAATTGATATGTATCACTATAACTTAGTACGACCACTACTATAGTGAAGGGATTTTATTTTTCTGTAATTGTTTCTTGTCTTTCCTCTGCACCAGCTATCAGCAGGTGTAAGACCAATTCGCATTTACATAATTTTATATTTATTTACACTCTGTCAATTATTTCTATGTCAATTTCTTCTTCTGTGTATGTGTAAGTTTTCTACTAATAGGAACCTTGCGTTATCCACAGCTAAATGTTTTTCTCTCATTCCACATCTTTACTAAAAAATAATACAGTTACAGGAAAGGGCCTTCAGTTTGCATTCCTATTTTGTTCTTCATGCAAAAATTTCTCTTATTTCGACTGAATTGAAACAGCGTTGAAATCTCTCGTTAAATCATTTCCATACTGGTATTGTTCCTCAATGACTATCCCCGCAGCAACTCAACCAAATATTCAACCCGGGCTATCTAATCAAATACACATCGCTTTAAATATTTTTGACACAATCCTTAAAACTGCAAACACCCGGGAGGAATTGAAACGTTCATGGGCAACCATTGAGCAAGATATTACTACCCGGGAACAGTTGGAAGCTAGATAGCAAGAACATAGAAAACTTCATTATTTTCCTACACCGAAGGTTAACGTATTCTTTGTATAAATCTTTAACATACTTTCGGATGCCTTGACACTATATTTTTAAGCCTTAAGTACAGACTCAGGAACAACAACTTGGATAGAATTTTGTGGTAGCAAAAGTGGCACTGCGTTCAACATTGATAATCCACTTCCCTCCTTATAGATTTGATTCAGAGTCACAATCTGCCTCTGACTTGGGAGCTCTTAGCTTGACCACTAGTGAATGCTTGGAGCAACATTCTTCAATGTTGTGCCAAGGGATTTTATGGTATTCACACCATTTTCCCATGTCCTTCTTTGAATTCTCATTACCCTTATTTTATTGCGGCTTGGAATGGTTGTCCTAAGAGTGGACATATTTTCCGTATCCCTTGTTTTGTGGGTTGGGGTCGCCTTTGCCTTGCTTTGATTGTGAGGAGTTTTCATATCCAAACTCTCGCCTCTTCTTCTTAAATTTCTTCTTGATCTTGACAACATATCTATAAGTCATACCCAATGATGAGATGTCCAGAAACTCCATTTCTATTTGAATTTATATATGAAGACAACCACAGTATTTGAGCACCATATGTCGCTCAGAGTCTTTAATACCCAATTTTGTGCGTAGGGTATGGAAAATATTTGTGAAATCAGGTATTGTCTGGTCCCTTTCCTGATGAAGGGTGATCCATCTTGTGTACTAGTCCTCGTAGCTTCCAACATGGTAGTATTGTTCTTTAATGGAATCCCTGAAGGAATCCCATGTGGGGCCGATCACAAATATTTCAAATTATTCTATGGCCCTTTTCTCAGATTAAGTATTCCACCAGTCCTTAACATGGGGGACGACCTTGAGGAGTGAAAAAGTAATATTTTCCCTATCGAAAAAAATGTGGACCGAAAAATACCCTTCAAGAAGATTCAACTATTTATCTACAACATCTGCATCTATCAATCCTTCAAATAATGGAATATCAAAATTTACCTATACCTTAAAGGGGCTTGCATGGCCGCTTGATGAAGATACATCTCCTGTGGGAAACCACCGAAGGATCTGTGCAAAGTTGTCCATCATTTCATTCCTTTGTCACGCAATAGATTCCTAGAGAAACATTTTAAAAGGATATCCTACTTCAGCATCTTTATTTTCATCCCCCATGGGTTTTTTTCCAGCTCAACGTGGTGGATATTACAAAGTCTTGATTGGTTCAAGTTCCAACTTCTTGTACCCAGATCTTGTCGAGGACATGAACATAGAAAAATAAATGAAGAGAAGACTACTCTGATACCACTGATCTGGATTTATGAGAAGAAAGAAATGAATAACATACCAAATACAATAACAAAAAGATATATATAAGAACAACATATATCCAGTGAACAATAACTTCTATTGAATAAATAAAATAGGCTGAAACTATAAAACTACAGAACTTGAAACAACTTGCTCGAATGGTGGTAGTTATCTTTGAGAAGAGATGTGGCTTCTATGCACATATGTCTGAGTAGAATGATTATAATGAGGCTCCAGATTCATTTTTAATAATATTCATGAATTCCAAAACCCTATACATCCAAAAACCTAACCCTAGGAGATGAAACGCCAAAATTTATGTGGGCCCCAATGGATAAGTTGGTACCTCAACTTCTTGGGGTCGTAATTTTTTCAACCGACCTCTATTTTAGGCACGTGATATCCCATTGGAAAGTTCCTTTCAAGAAATACACATTATGTTGTCAAATTGTGACTCTGTCTATAGTTTGACTATGGAAATCCAAAAAGTCACTGTTTGGGGCCCCAAAACGTCCATGGAAGTATAGAAATATGTATTGACATGAAAACTTCCAAACTAAGCCAGTTGGATTAGGTGGTCAACCACCAATCTCCACCTGGAAGTTGTGTAGGGATTCAGACAACACAAAAAGTGTATAACCCACAATTACAAAGAATTACAAAAGAACGTGTTGAACTAAAATTGTCAAAAGGAGCTAGTTGGAATTGGTGGGTGGCCACCAATATACACCTATATCAAGAATGTAGTCCTTTGAGAGAGTCTGATTCTTAGCTCAAAATTATTTTTATATGTCCTCTACCTCCCTCTTGACCTATGTTGGGACTTTTCCATTGAACAAATTCTCGACTTCCTAGGCATCCTCCATAGCTTTGAATGATAACAATGGATCTTTTTAGGTTGAGGGTATTCCCACCATTTCCCCAACCTTCCATTTATGTTATCCCATACTCTTACCCGATAAGTGAAACATACTTTCACGATCTAACCCCCACCCAAAATTCTAGAAAAACCACCAAGGTTGTGATATGTAGCCAAGGAAGAGAGAAAAAAGGTGAGATACCAACTAGGGTAGTAATAGTTCCCCAAAACCTACTATCTGTGTGGATAAAAAACTAAAACCTCTCTCAAACACCACACTTTGAAATAGAACAAAACCCTTTTTAAAACAAGAACAATCGATTACCTAGAGATAACACCATAAAGGGACTATGGAGGATCCATTTCTATCCCATTCCTCTTGTTGAAAATCCATCAATTTAATAGGGTTTCATTCCAACAACCTCTAGAGATAAATTTTCACCTATACATGACCATTATTTCTCTATAAAATTCCTCCTCCTACCATTTTGTTTTATCATCCTCCCTACTACTGTATATGTTTAAGAAGTCGAGTTCAAAACCAAATCTACTGGTCACATCAATGGAGCCATGACCCTACATCTCTCCAACTCTCATCATGTTTGCAGTAGGTTGGAGAGAGAAACCATACTCCCTAGTTCTTCCTAGCCTTACCCCCTTGCCAAGATATGTACCTCCCACATGTGCTAGACTTGATGATTCATTAGTGATATGTGCCCCACTTGTTAACACACCATCCAAGTTTGAATAAATACATGTTGATAGTATGTGTTTTTTTAATTAGTATTTAATTTTCATTTATTAATAATTCTTATTCATTTAATTTTGAATATATGATCCATATTGTATAATTATATTATTTTTCATCTATCTCAATGCTTTATGGGTGAAAAAAGTTGGAGGAATCAACTTGTAGAGCCATTTTAGCGACTGGTCCAAATTTGTAAATTTAGGTCCAAAAAATCATCTAAAATATTTCAAAGGAGAAACTTTTTTATGATCAAAACCTTATTTTTTATCATTCATCTATATTCTACACATGGATACCTTTCTAACGATGCAAGAATCACCTCAATCAGAGTTTGTAAGAGAAATTTATGCCTCTCGCAAGTTGACCTACCATATTGATTACCGTGGTGCGGGTTGATGCCATGTCATCCTCCATTACTTAAATGTGTGGGGATAGCCACTTAGTGGATTTTATAATATCATTCTAGAAGGTACAAAAACCTATCACAATTGAGGGTTGAGGAAGTCAAAACCCTACCCCTAGATGAATATTAGGATATGTTAAATACCGGGCCACTAGGAGGAGAAGGGGTTCCATTCTATGTTATTGTATTTTGTTCCATAGCAGAGTATAAAAACTAGGAGTAGGGAAATTAGAGAGAATAAAAAATTGGGTTAATGTTATATAGCATAGGTATTAGGGAACTCTATAGAGAGTGCCTTCTATTTTGTACTTGCATTATTTCCATACAAAATAGAGCCAAGCAACCTCGCCTTCTAGATAGGATTTATCCTTTAAGAGTCTCCCAGAGGAAATATCTGTGTTTTTTGTGGACGGTGTGTGATTTTATTTTATTGTTCTCTATTTCCCACATTTTATCTATTTCATGCATAAGTAGAAATTCAGTAACTAAATATTCTGGAATCTAATGTAATTTAACTTTCATAGTGTAGATTTCAGTTTTATTTATTAGATTTGTTGTGAGGAACTATTCCATTGGAATATCCATGATGGTTTACAGATCATATTTGTATTAGAGTAGGTTTTTTTGGGATATTTTTGGAAAGCTTCAGAAATCTAGAAGTTGGTTTAAGAAGAAAGTCATAGAATCACAGCCATGGTCAACAAGTATGTTCATAACAACCTCGAGATCCAATAAAGGATATATTTTTTAGGTTGGAAGAGAAAGTCACTGAAATATCTCGCAATATGTCCCTCCTCATGGCAGATCTAACAAGAAATATTGAAAAGGATTCACATAAAGAACCCGAGAAAGAGCAAACAAGTTCAATTGTTGTTAACCCTTCACAGTCCCTATTCAATATGGAAGAAAAAGTGGACATAAATCAATACCGATGTGATATCGATGCATTGAAACTAAATCATTAGTTGCAACAACTAGAATTTTATTTTAGCATTCACCATATAGATGAAGAGAAAAATATTTCATTTGCTAGATTAAATTTAGAGGGCCATGATTTAACCTAGTGGGAAAGCCATACGAAAACACTTAATATGGAGGGTGATATTCCAGTAAATAGGTGAAAGGACTTCAAAATCCTCACCAAGTCCCAATTCTATCTTTTTGGGTATGTAGAGGACCAATGGATCAGGTGGCACTACTTCAGGTAGAGGTAGGGGAAAGATGTACAGGAGTATGCTACCAAGTTCATGAACATGGCCATCATGTTGGGTATCTCTCCCAAGATCCCATATGTAATCCTAAAGTATATGGGGGGTCTACATAGTCATATACAAAATAAAGTGATTCTTTTCAAGCCAAGGAAAATGGACGAGGCATGTGTACATGCACAATATCTTGAAAAAATAGGCCATAATAAAGGGTATCTAAGCAATTCCAAGCAGAAAGAGCACTAGAAAGATTCCAAGGAGGGGAAGAAGAAGTGGAAAGGGGGAAAGGATAAAAATAAAAAAACCACTACACATCAGTGCAAGGATCCTAGCAACCATTGCAATATTTATGGGGACACTAAGAAAAAGTGTTGGAAACTACATCCAAAGTTGAACCCGAAGAATCGCAAGAAGGAATAAAAGAAAAATAATCTTGTAGCCATAGATTCAAGCAATTAGGTTGAAAGTGTCTTAGATGTGAATGAGAATTTTTCTATACATCAATGCAAAAGGAGGTGAATCTAAGTATCCTTCATCACCAATAATAGAAGGGGATATCCAAACTCTTCCACATCAAGATTCAAGTCAAGAAGACCAAGATAGATGTTATGTTTGACTCTGGGTCATATGATAATATCATAGATGAAGATATAGTTAGTAAGCTTGGATTGGAGGTTCATGATCATCCTAGTCCCTATCCATTGGGTTGGGTAAAGAAGGATGTAAATATCATGGTAACAAAGTAGTGGAATATTAAATTTGTTGTAAGTGTTGATTTTATAGATGAAGTAGAATTGGACATAGTACCATTGGATGTATGTGGAGTAGTGTTTCAAATCCCCTACATGTATATCAAGGATGCTATATTCATGCAAAGAGCCAACCAATATCACCTCATCAAGGAAGGGAAATACTTCATCATCAAATCAGACAAAGGAAAATAAAAAATTCCACTGGTAAGTGCCAATCGAGTTAATAAATTGACCAGTTCTATAAAGAAATATGTTTTACTTTTCCTAAGGGGAAATATATCTAGTGAAGAGTCTTTAAAAGTAAAGACATCCCTAGAAGGGTGTAATAAGGAGTATAAACATGAATTGGAGAAGTTGTTAAAATAATATAGGGTAGTGTTCTAGGATCCTAAATGGATACCACCTAAGAGGGAAATGGAACATGAAATCAAATTATTTCCAAACTCCTCCTTATCGAATATTGGGAAATATAGACAATCCATCCTGGAAACAAAATGAAGTAAAGAAGAATTTGAAACAATTGTTGGATTAGGGTGTGATTTGACCAAGTACCTCACATTGTGGGTCACCCATCATAATTGTGCCCAAAACTTATGGGGCTTGGAGAATGTGTATCGATTATAGGGCATTGAACAAGATTGCACTAAAGAATCAATACCCTCTACCTAGGATCGATGATTTGTTGTACCAACAATGGCATGCCAGGTACTTCACTAAGATACATTTGAAATCAAGATATCACCATGTACAAGTCAAAGAAGAAGATACATGGAAGACTTCCTTCAAGACAAGGAAAGGTTTGTATGAGTGGTTGGTCATGCAATTAAGTTTATGCAACACATCAACTACATTTATGAGACTAATGCATGATTTTTTACACCCTTATCAAGATACATTTTTATTGTCTATTTCTATGATATACTTGTTATATGTAAAATTTGCACACTGCCTAGTGTTGTACTAAGTGTCGCACTTATGTCACTTTTTATTTAAGTGTCTCACTTATGTATAGTTTCATTGTTGAGTGCCTTAATTCAAAAACAACACCTTACTAGGTGTCCCATTTATGTTTTGTCACTTTGAAACCATGGAAAAACACTTTGTCATCATCCCTAGCAATTAAGGAGAAGAAAACCCATTTTGAAGGTCAAAAACATCACTTTTTCCCTCACTTTTTTAACCTAGTGAATAGGGACGCCCCCCTACCATGGCTTAGGGAGAGTTCTCCCCTTAGGGAGGTCCCTTGGTATACCATTTGGGGATGTACAAGATGCCCTCTCTTCTACTCTAGGGGGGCATCCTTCTTGTTAGGACAGTTTTAACCAATTCCTCATTTTTCTATGGTACAAGTTCTAAAGGTCTTTGGGCTGTTATGGTTTGGGGTGACTCATGAGATTGAGATATTCTACTTTGGGAAATCAATCCTAACCCAAGGAGGAAGAATATCAATCTTATGTACCTAATCCTCAACCATTCCTTTGATTCCTTATGTTGGTTAAACCTCCCAAGCTTCTATACAAACTAGGCCTCTCAAGATTGACGAGGAGTTAATGAAAGGTATCAAACTTTTGATCTGAGACTTCATGAGTAGTATGGAAATGCACATAAGGGATGGAAAGGAGAAGCATGGAGTAATACTTGTAGCATATTATGGTTGTAAGATGTTCATGTTTCTTATATCAATAAACTTATCCCATTTCCATACATCTATCTTATTCATTCTTTCTTGCATTTGTCTTCTTGTGTTTCAAGTAGGATTTCTATCATATGAAATTTGGTAGTAGTGGCAGAGAGTTTGTCTATCCTTTTTGCAGGTTCATGTTCATGTTCAAGGTGTGGATATGGAGTTCAAGCTTTGGAACAATGAGGGAAGACTATGGGAAAAGGTACCATTCCCCATTATTTTCTCTCTCTCTCTCTCTCTGCAAGTAAAAAAATAGAATAGGTGGAGTTTAGAATGTTAGTGTCTATTTGTTAGAACTATCTTAGTTGAAGAAAACCCATCTAAGGAGAGCTCAACGTATATACAGAGTGAGAATTCCCACAAATTTGTTTTTGACCATACTGGGGAAGAATGGTTAGTTATTCTTGGTTTCTAGCCTCTGAATTCAATCCAATTTTGTGTTTTTATTCTCCCTCTTTTAGAAGACTTCTCTTATCTAAACCTAGCTAGTCCATTCCTTGAATCTTGAGAATTTTTTTCAAGTTTTAACACATAATTTCATCAGATCATCTCTACCTTAGGGATGCTCCCTATGAAAAATTTATAGAGCATCCTAGATGCTCCTCTCTAGTCTATTAGGGGGTGTCAATACCCCTGGGATGCTCTGTCAACACTGTGGGGGGGCGTCCTTCTCCTTCCAGGGTCAATTTTAGGCCTTTTTTTACTCTGTTTTTTTTGTTTTTTCACACTAATTTTTGCCTCAAGTCTTATATGTTTGGTAAGGTATTTATTTGATTGAAAAGACTCTGTTTATAACTCTTTTTACCTCTTTTTTTATCGTTCTTTTTACCTTTTTTTTTTCCTCTTTTCATTTTTTTTTATCTCTTATCTTCTTTGATTTGGAGATTTTCACAAATTTCTTTGTTGAGTTTCTTGTTTTTTCTTCTTTGAAAAACTCTTTGTTAAGAGCATCCTTGGACTCTTTTGCAACTTTGCATTGGCCATTAACCTTTTCTTTTTTTGCATTTGATGTCTTAATAAAATTATTTCCCTTTCTTTCACATTTTGACTTCTTGATCGAACAAGTATTGGAACCATCCCTACATTTGACTTGATCTCATTGTGAGTGCATGGTTTGTTTGAATATTTTTTCTCTTCATGTCTCTTTGTATGTGCATTGGATCCTTTCATTTTTATTGAAAGAAAAGAAGCAATAAGATATTGCATTTGGTTTGATTTCATTACATACTAGAACAAAACAAAAAGATCATTTTGCATTCAATGTTTTGGGTGGTGCATATTTGTAGTTTGCATTTGGTAGATTGCATTGGGTTTATGCATTTGGGAATGGAAAAATACTCTTCTCCATTCCATAGTTAGCATTTATTGAAATTGAATTTTTTTCATTTCATTTTTGTTTTACTTGATTTTAAGGGCCAAGTCCAAATATCATCAGTTTCACTTCCATATCCCTGAGTAAACAACAACCATAAAATTAACGCTAGTTAAAATCCATCTAGAAATTTTTCTTTCTAGGGCTATGCAAACCTACATTAGATTACATGTAGAGATTTGGAATAGGTTGTGAGGATAACCTCCAAATCTATGCGAACAAACATAGCATCTTAAGTTAGGGAGAGAAATCCATTTTCCACATCATTGTCCTGGGAAGCCCTTCTCACATAAGGGTCAATCACAAGGTCACATTGGAGCTAGTGGAGTAACTAACCCCTCTTAGTTGGTCTTGGTGGAATGGTATGCACATATTACAAATGGTGTCAAAAGACACTTTGGGATCACTTGAGAGGATCACACCTTTGTGCGAGGCACCTCTCAAGGGTATTTTGGGTCTTAAACAACCCTTCTCTTGCGTGTATACTAGATTGCCGACTGTTTCCCTAGTATTTTGTTATTGTAAGTGGTAACCTTAGAGGACATAATATTTATGGATCATACGCGAGGTAATGACGAAGGGGAAAGTATTTTTTGTAACTGGAACAAACGTTGGTGAAACTCACTCAGGATCCTTGGAGGGTAACCCACAATTGTGCCATGTGGGAACTTGCACCGGGGTGTAAGTGTTGTAGGAAAATCTCCCTACGGACAGGTAGATTGCCTCAAAGAGCTTGACCCTAACTCTAAGATAGAAAATTCTTAACATGGACACTGGATTCCTTTCAAATCTATCTAAACTAACACATGAGAAGGAAGGAGAACAGAAGTACCTTTTTATCGGTGTTTGTCCCTGCATGCTCTGAGTTGCGCTCCGATCCTTTGCTCCTCGCTGGATCCTGTGGACAAAACAAGATACGACCATTTCCTACTCTATTGATATTAGCTTGAGAACAGATATATCTATCAATGATAAGTTCATGTAACATCAGACATGTTATCACTCCAGGAAACTCTCCTAGGCTGTAAGTTGGAGATGCCTGGTAACTAACTCTTTTTGGGAAATATTTTCTTAATAATTGATGTGGTTTTTGGATCAAGATGAATATCTAGGGACTGGATTGTGTGTTTAATACTATCTAGAGATATCAAATATCACAAGGCCTTCTAGGAATGCAATCAAACAAGGTTTGATTAAATAGAAGAGAAGATAGCTATTGAACCAGATTATACTCATATAAAACAAGCACAATGGGTTTAAGAACTAAGGAAATAACTTATGATCCTTAACTTAATCAATCAGTTAGTGAGATGACAGTCACATGTAGATTGAATAAGCGCCAATAAAGAAATCATTCACTCATAAGATATCAGAGAACAGAAAAGAAAAAGTCTGACAACACAACTGAAGGAAGCTTGCAATGTTTCATATATTAAGAATAAGTCTCTCTTACAGTAGC
>JASDQU011103665.1:0-30233 GCA_032191745.1 Picea mariana
TGTGACTAGTCGCCTAATCGAAAGGCATGTCGCGGCTTCGCATATCGAGCCTTTGCATGCGAATCACTTCGACTCTCCCGAATTCCGAAATCCCGACAGGAGCCTAGCGCATGCTAGCTCCTCTATTCCCCTTCACCGATGTGGCTCTTCGCTATGACCGTGGGACAATCTTCGAGCACTTCGCGATTTTGCGTCTCCTAAGTTCACACTTCACGAGTCATCTCCCTAGACGCTCAACGATCTAGATCTCTTCTCGAACCGATGACTCAGATCAAATATTCACAGTTTCAGGTTTCGCGAGTTCCAAGAACTCTTACCTTTGATTTCCTGAATTGAGAAGTCCTGACAAAACCAGATCTATGGTTCAAATCCCTCCTTCGATCAACGGCTATGATCTTTTCATGGTTTCGTGATTCGCGACTTTGGAGTCTCCTTGCCTTCGTTCTCCCAATAGCCGAAATTGCGATGGCGCTGGATCAATGGTCCAGATCACCCCTTTGATCAATGACTCAGATCATGTTGTGATTTTGCGTTTCGCGAGTTCTCGCGACTCAACCTTTGACTCCTTTGAGTCACAAGTCAACAAAATATTGATCTCTCGCCATGTGTCCTCCTTGACAACGAATGGTCTCGATGATTTTGGAACGATCAACGATTGTGATCTTTTCACGAGTTTGCACTTCACGAATCCTCACAACTCTGCTCTTTGACCTTTCCAGTCTACGAGTCAGTGAAATGTTGATCTCTCGCCATGTGTCCTATAGGAATGGATGGTTCAGATGATTTTAGAATTTCATGACCTTGTTCCTCCTGTGTAAGTTCAAAGCTTTAATGTTAGTGCACTTTACCTTGATCAGACGACTGCGATCCGTTTGCGCTCAGATCGAACGGTTGAGATCTTTCTTGCTCTGCACTTATTCCTCGTTGTTTGAATGCTGATCAGATGGTCCAAATCTTCCTTCTGAGCTAAATCTTTCTCCAGACTTAGAAGATTTTTGGAAGGATTTAAAGGATTTGACCTTTATCCTTCCTGCAAGTCCATTTCTTGGATCTCGTTCACGCTTCTTGGAAAGTGCTACTCCTCCTGAGCTTGATCTCTCCAAAGATTTCAATCTCCCAAGCACTTCTTGCTTTTCTGGGAAATTCGTCAACTCAGATCCAAAGATTCTTGAAAAGAATCCTTTCTCGCCTTCCTGGTGTTCTTCCGCTCTCATCCTTCAACTTCTTTACGGAGTCACTTTGAATCTTCGTCAAATTCCAGGTCTGTGCACTCTTTGCAATAGATCTTTACACAAGATTTGAGTTCTTGCGACAACTGTGCACTCCTTGTAGCAGTTGCTTTACACTTCCTGCAAAGAAAGTCTTACACTATTTCTCCTGAGATTTACGAGTCGAAACAGACCATGTCAACGCACTCCTTGCGGATTGTGTGCACACCTTGCACCGGTTCATGAAAAAAACGATTTAAATTCTTATGCAAGAATTTCAAAGCTACATACATTCGTAGCAAGATTCATTCAATCTTGAAAATATTAGGACAACAATAGAGAAATTGCAAACACTATTCACACCATACATTGGATCAATTTTTCTCTATTATCTTCATTCAAAATCAAGAAAATGGTTACAGCTAAAATCAAAGAAGCAACCACTGCTCTGAGATTCCTACTTGCTCATAATTCTTGTAACCCCTCTTTTGGGTGTACAAAATCTCTCTTTATACAAAAGAAACAAATTAACTGTTATTTAATGGTGGTTACATTGAGACTAGGGTTAAGCTCCCAAGTCACATGTGCTCATTTTGTCTCCACGCGTGTGATCTTTCCTCTTTTGTTTTCTATCACTTCAAAATATTTACAGTACTCGCTAGCGTTCGAGACTCTGGATTGGCTCTCAGTCACTGATTTGTCCTACTACATGTACTTGCTGATGATGCTCCTGCATCAAAATCCCTCTCGCAAGCATTGTAAGAAAGAGGGGCATGATGAGGACCGTTATTGGCAATTGCATCCTGAGAAGAGACCAAAGTGGTTCAAGGAAAAGAAAGGGAGGCAAACAGTTGCAGTGACAACATGACCCACAGACTTGGGATCATATTCAGGTGACGAATCTAAAGTATCATTGGTCAGTATGATAGGTAAAATTGGTGAAGGATTTGATTGTAGAAGTAACTTGTTTCACATCAGGGTCATCATGAGACACACTAAGTTTGACACATTGATAGATAGTGGATCTCAATCTAACTTAATTTCAAAAGAATTGGTTAAGAAATTGGGGTTAAAAACACATATGCATCATAAGCCCTACACACTTAAATGGATAAGCAACAATCATCAAATGCACATAACCAAATAGTGCACATTAAAATTTATAATTTCATCTAAGTATGTGGATGAGGTAACATGTGATGTGGTTCCACTAAGTGAATGTGGAATGGTCTTAGGCAATCCATACTTGTTTGATCGTAAAACAATCTTCTACAAGGCAAATAATCAATATCATTTCACCAAAGTAGGTCAAGAATATGTGGTTCATGCTCATCATATAAAGGCAAATAATACTCTTCAAACAATGGAACAATTAAAGAAGGCAATTCAAGAAAGCAACACACCTATAATTGTTTCAAATCAAATATTGGATCTTAAGAAAGAACATGAGATGATTGTAGAATGGAAAATCAGTCACAGTTTTCTTTAAGATAAGATAATGTTGTGCAAATATTACAAACATATCAGCTCATTTGCAGTCATATTTTTTATGCTGTCATTAGTAATGTTGTCTACATGGATGATAATAGATTCATTAAGATGTGAAAGGGTACAAGTGGCTAACAATATGTTGTCAGTTGTCATGATTGTGTTACAGTTGATCTTTATGAGACAGGTGCACATGACAGAGTTCAAATACAGGGAACAATCTGGGTGGCCTATCTCGAGCTTGATGATTGGTCAGTAACCTTTTGGGGACCAAAAGGTCTTTTAGTGGGGAGGTGTGATCCAGATTTGGATCCAGGAGCTTGATGGGGCTTAGAAAGGCCTAAAACTCAAAGTTCTCGTAATGGCTTCAAAATGAATGTGTGTGTAGGTCTCATCGATATGAACCCAACACAACTTGAACGAGATCAAACAGATGTTGTATGCTCAAGTTATGGCGATCTGTTTGTTTTGCCAAATAGGCAAAAAAAATGATGACTGTACAGTCCGTATAGTGCCACGTGGAAGATGACTATACAGGCCGTACATATGACATGGAATGCACAGTTAGAAACTTCTGGAGGTGACACATGGTAGGCTGACTGGGCATACGGACGCTGACGTGGATGGACAGGTGGACCAATCTGGGAGTGACACGTGTCACCCTTGCAGCGGTGACACGTGGCAAGTTCATATGGATGAGGTGGTAGGTATAGTGGCAGAGTGGCGTGGAAGGCACGCGTGGTAGAGCTTGTCCAATCGGTGCTTGACACATGGCATCAGAATTTGACGAATGGGGTGGTGCCACGTGGCATCATAATTTGATGAATGAGGTGGTGCCACGTGGCACCCATTGGTTGGTTATTGTATTGCAAAACATTGTTTGGAGTTATGGGGTTTGATCCTGAGACCTCTCCACCAGGCTACGTCTTGGCAGGTTCAGGCTAGCCACCCCACCCCCATTCAGTTCTTGTTAACTATACCACAAAAGATATATTTAAGTTTGAACTATGGCGTAGTTTGGGCAGAAAAGGGTTGGGGCCTAGCCCCAGCCCTCGACACGGTTTCATGTGACTACCCAATAGAACCACAGTACATTCCCTTGGCGCACACGGTTGTAACGATAAGCTCTAGCCCTCGATCACAGAGGATCCACCATATGACCCTGGGTGAGTTCGTTGGTTGGCGCGGAGTTCAAATGGTATAGCCCCAGTCGGTAGTGATAGCTTGCCAACCAGGGCAGGAACCAAGGACTAACATCATTGGGGGCTACACTTGATACTGCGTGGATATATTGGAGTCTGGCCACATGGCCTTCAATGCGACCAAGAGTCGAGAAAATAGGAGCTAACACGCCAGGTGTTAGCATCAGGCCACATGCGCAACAACCATACGACCAGGGGCCAATGAAAAAGGGGTTGCACCCTAATTATATACAAAAGTGGGTTTTATACATTGTAATATAGATTTTAATTGATTTTATCAGCATTTTTGGAGATTTTTGGCCAATATTGGGGGATATTGGGCCCTTTTTTAGGCTAGATCTTGGGGGGAAGTTGGGAGATGGTTACCAAATTCAGATCTATATAAACCAAGCCTTCTTGAGGACATGAGAGGACATTTCAGAGCAGGTTTATGCTGAATATTTGCCAAGGCAAAGCCATTTTTATGTAGGGAAGCTGTTGAGGAGCACACCTTTGCGGCCCATTTCTGGGAGTTTTGGTCATCCGATTTGAGTGTCGTTTCTTTTGTTGGGTTCTAGAGATGTGGTAGAAAAAGACCAGATTAGTTTTGTAACATTTTGGCACTGCTGTGATGTACTTATTGAGATTTGAACAGAAATAAAAAAGCCTCACCCTCTGAGACAAAGGCCCGGAGAAGTAAGCGAGATTGTTGAACTCCGTTATCACATTGGTGTTTATGGTTTGTTGTTGTTTATGCTTCATTTTAGTTCTATACACATGCATATGGCTGTGATATTTATTATATAATTCTTCCTCTTTCTTTCAACTTTCTAATTGGTTAATTAACACATGCTTAATAACTCAACCATTGTCGTGTAAAATATATTTTCAGATCAATGACCATAGGAGAAGAATAGGGGTTGGTACTATGACATATAACACCCACATCAAGAAATTCTTGAACAATTTTCTCAATTTCAGTCTTCTGGTAAAAGGGATGACAATAAGGGAGAACATTGGGACGAAGATTGCTTAGGACTAGAGGAATTGAATGATCATGAACACCACGGGAAGGGGAAAGTCCACGATGAGTGGTAAAAATGACTTAGTGTTGGGAGAGGATAGATTGGAGGTCTGGGTGCATAGAGGGTGTCTCCGGATGACCTTATTTTAGGATATTTTCCATTTGATGGGAATTTATGATCTTAGAGGAGCCTGTTGTGATGCCTTGGAACTGATACCGTTGTCCCTCCTATTGGAATTGCATGGTTAATTCCTTAAAATTCATGAGGATGGGGCCTAGAGTGCATAACCATTCAACACCGAGAACAATGTCACAACCATCCCTGTTGATAGCAAACATATGATATTTTAGGTGGTATTGACCAATTTGGAGGTGCACATTTTCAGAACACCCACCAAATTTCATGGAACTGCAATTCATAATCATGATTTGAAAATTGTTGACGACACAGATATAAAAATTGATTTCATGCGAAATGCGACAATGAATAAAATTATGGGTGTTGCCACTATCAACAAGGATTATGAATTTCCTATTCTTAATGTAGTCAATGAGCTTGATGGTTTGGGGAGAAAATAAACCAATGAGGGTGTGCAACGAAATAAACAGTTCAACTTCTAGTGGATTAGTAGGTGGAGTAGTATCATCTATGGGGGGTAACTCTTCCACAGGGGATTTTTCAGCCTCCTCATCAACAACATCCTTAGAAATGTCCATAAAAAGGTTTTTTTCCTTGCACTTGTGCTCGGGAAAACATTTTTCATCACAATTATAGAAAAAACCCTTGAGTTGGCATTCAACCATTTCTTCCCAAGTTAATTTATGAATCTTAAGAGGGGTGGCATGAGGGGAAAGATTGGTAGGTCAAGGGCGGGGAAGAAAATAGGGTTTTATGTTCGGGAAAAAGACAACCTATTGTGCTTCTTTGGCATGTTTAGTAGCTTCCAACTAATTCCAAGGGCGAGCCATGAGGACCTAGGCACAGATTTCATCCTTTAGGCCACTGATAAAACATTCCCTAAAGAAGGCATCTGTCATGCCCTTCGTTCTGAAAGCCAAGTGCTCAAAGAAGGTTACAAATTATTCCACTATTCCAAACTATTTCAACTTGGTCAAACGACCTGAATAGTGGATGTCGGTGTCAAAGCATTCATAAAACTCTGCAACAAACTTGGTCCAAGCAACATACCCTTGGAGTGAATTTTTACACCATTGCCAACGTTTAGGATCTAGATAGAAAAAAACATAATGGAGTTTGTCCAACTCATTATTAATTCCATGCAGAGAGAAATAATTCTCCATTTGGGTGACCCAACTCGTGGGATTGGAGCCATCAAATTTATTGACCTCAACTTGGGGAAGATGGGGGTCATGATGAAAGGGGTTGGAATGAAAGGTCATGGTAAGGGAGGAGTCAACACCATTTACTTGGGAGGATTGTTTAGGGAAGGGGGGTCCTGGGATCGGTTCAACAACTGTTTGAGAGGGACATTGAGGGTGTTAAATTTGTTGGCCAATTCACCCTCTATTTGGTCAAACCGGTCGTCAACTTTGGAAAATTCGGTTCAAACTTGTGACTTGAAACGGTCAAATTGGGCCTTGTTCTTAGTGATTTCGGCCTGCAGTTCTTGGGTGCAATTTTTGGCCATGTGGAAATTTGGGGTGCCTAGAATGGGAAGTGGGTCCATTGAAAAAAATATATATATGTGATATATATTACTGCGATCAGGGTGACAAGGGAAATCCAATGGGATAGGTGTCAAATAAGGGTGTCGGGAAGGGTGGGTGGGACCATAGAAAAAAAATCTTATAAGTGATAGGTACTACGATGATTAGGGTAAAAAGGGGAATCCAATGGGATAGGTCACAGATAAGGGTGCTGGGAAGGGGATCATTTTTTTCTGGAAAAAAAAGGCTTAAAAATGATAGGTACCACTGTGATCAGGGCAAAGAGAAGAATCCAATGGAATAGGTCCCTAATAAGTGTGTTGGCGGGACCACTACTGTTTTAACTCCTACAGAGTTATACTACATCCTAAAGAATATTGCAATGACGAAGTGCCCAAATTGTTGGAAGGAAAAATTATGTAGGAATTTTGCAACCAAAATGCAGGAGGTGGCGTTGCGCAAAAATAGATATCGTTTGTTCCTTTTCTATTTTGTTTATTTCCCAAGGTTTATGGTTTCAGGGTTCCTTCAGACAAGGGTTATCCCTATGCTATAGCTCTTTTTTATACGTGCGCGGTCAAACAATAGTACTTGGCCCAATATCTCAGGGCACCAACTAAGAAGGATCAATTGTACCCTTATCCGTATTACTCGATTACCCATGTACTAGAGAGTATCTTTCCAAGTGTTGTTCTCGGTGTCACTATAACAGTTAGGCGGTTGATTGGTTGATCTATAGTTGGTTTCAAGAGACCTAGGGGACTCTCGATATACCTAATGGTACGTGGGAGTGATGGTCATGTAAATATTATGTCTAATGTGGTACTACTTGAGGGGTACCAATAGGGGTTACAGAGGTTTCCAACAAGGTGAAACATTTGTTTCTAAGTAACCCTGTGAAACTGTGTGTATTTCATGCATGTAGTCTTCCCCATTGTAGTTTTACCCACTGAGCGACAAATCTCTATGCTTTAAAGACGTTGACAGTACACATATCTACCCTGGAAAAAAAATTCCCACATTTTTCATAGAGGAAAGTGATTTGATACCACTTGTTAGGTGCCATATCTATTATATTAAGTAGAAAATATAAATACTACAAAAAATACCAGCGAAACAATAAAATGTAGAGAACCACAACAAAAAATGATACATTTATTGATAGAAAACAATGTTCACTTGCCTCTTCGAGGGGGAAACCTCCAACAAAGAAAGACTCTATTACAATAAATCTCAAGATAAGGATTTATCATGCCTCCTACTCTTATTTTTACTAATTCTGTATTCTAAAGAACATTCTAGAGACAAATATTTCTAGAAGCAAAAGCTTATATTAGATCTTCTTACATTGACTTGTTTACATTTATTAAATAGGCCTTTGTTACATGGAAAATATAGTATTCTACCTATGTGAGGGGTTAGGTAGGTTAGGTTCCTAAAACATTATGTGGGAAGAGTTTGGGCGACCTTATTTTTGGCTGAGTTTGGAGGAATTCTTGTTCTAGGTTTGAGGAGGCATGCTAGGAGACAAAAATGCAGGTCTGTGTGAATCCTTGCAACATAGAAGAGATGAAAAGTATGCGATTGAGGGCATGTCTGAGGTGCACCTTAGAAGGTTGCGAAGACAATTGTTTCTCTTGCTTGTTCCACAAGTGCTCTCTTTGTTTCATGGATGTATGCTTATATATGACTAAGAGTTAATGTGTTAAAAATTGTTTATGTATACAAGAGTTTCACTAGAGTAGGAGTGTGACTTGTCGGTAGCCTAGAACAAAATATGAGTATGCTCTAGGTGAAGAGGTGTAGTACAGATGAAGTATCCTTGGTGTTTCCAAGAATTCAAGAGAGAAACGTTGCGGTGTCGCACACCCTAAAGAGGTGTATGATCACAAGATTCGGCTAGGCACACTGTGGGGACATGACAGATGGTATCAGAGCTTGTTGGTTGCAGATTTTGATGAAGGGTTGGTGAGATCTTCACCACTATCTTGACGATAGGTGGTATTAGATATTGTTCGTTATAGATTTTGGAGAAGGTTTGATGAAATATTCACCACTGTCTCGACGATACATGGTATCAGAAAAAAAATTGAAGGCAGTTTTTTGCGAAGACAGTTCAGTCGGAACATTCACAGATTTGGTGAACAATTCAGTGGAGTGAAGTGGTTCATTGCAGACTTTGCATTGGACTTGTGACAGAGGTTCAAATGATAGTGTAGTGGAAGGTTGGTCTAGGTGCCCACCTTGTACATACCAACAACATAGTTTGTGGTGAGATGAATCACTTGGACAGGGTGGGTGATCGCAAAACTCATTGCAGAGTTCATCGAAGAACTTGTCACAAAGTAGATCATAGAGGAAGTTTACTCACAAACTTGATTGGTTTGATGTGTGATAGAAGTTAATGTCAGAACTATTGTGCACACCTTATAGAGACTAGGTGTAGATTTCATTGGGTGAACCGAGCACTTAGGCAAGGAAGATGAATGTAAGATTTGTTGCACGACGTGTCACAAATATAACCGCAGAAGTGATCACATAATTGATCGTGAAAGGGAGGAGTTATGGGCTGCAGCAAGTTGAATCACTTGGGTGAATGACGTGAGGAAAACTAGAGGAGATTTGCAGTAGGCAATTGGTTGGGCATGTTTCCATCATGACGTATTTGTGTCGTGCATTGTTGAGAACATCAATTGAGTTGAGTTGGTTTGTTGGACAAGGGGATCGACCACAAGATTCAGACGAGGTAGCCCTTCAAAGAGTTGCAATAGTCAATTAACAACAATATGACTTGATAGTCAAGGATTGGGTGCATGGTTCCTTGAAGCAAAATCAGTTAAGGTGTGGATATGGCAGGACATTGGAGATGAGTTCGATAGATTGCATGCCAAGTTTGGGACTTACATGAATTTCCGAAATGAATGGATGGAATCATCCTTGTATCACAACAATGAGGGGAGTTCATATGAAGAGTTAGTTGCTTGGGAAAGTGAAGGTCCAAGAAAACATACTTGAACCATGGGTGCATCCAAGAATGTCGATGGAAATGTCTGGTTGGTTTTGAGTTCTTGCATTTCCTAAGTGTTACAATGAGTTCTTTGAAGGGAAGTCAGATGACTTGGTGGTTCTAGTGTATTATGTTTCCACGGTGAAAACCGACAGAATTGAGGGTGACTCAAGTGGTGCATATTTGAAGAAATCATGTAGCAATCGGGATGCCTTGATTGGGTCAATGTGTGGAGATCTTGAGAAAACCTGCTTGGATGAGCCATGTGGTGGACTTAGGCAGATTTGGATGCAGTTGTGGAGGTGTCTTGAGGAAGCTGCCTAACTCTTTGATGAGGTGCATTGAACAGGTCATTGCGATGTAGTGGGCAATGAATTTTGTACGTGTCGAGTTTGCGAGGATGGGTGAGGAACCTTGGTGCTTGGTGCCTTANACGATGATAGTGAAAGATTTTGGATGCTTGTAGGAGGTAGAAGGTAGTTTCATTCCAGGAGAGGGATGGAGTTAACAGAGAAGTCGACCAAGAATTGTTGGCAGTCAATCTGCATGGGCAGAATGCAAACCCTCGTATGGGACATTGGATGAGGTAGAGCGTACCTTGGTGACTTGCATATGATTGTGTGATGACTCAGAGATTCAATGGGGTCGTTGGTTGAGGTTAGTAGAGTATTGGTGCAAACATGCTTAAGGCATGGAATTTCTTTGAGGTGACTCATTTTACTTGGAGCACTTTCGATAGTTTGTTGGGACATTTGAGGAGTGTGAGTGAGTTGGCCACACTCATCATAGATGTTGAGTTGCAGAGAGGTGACTTGATGAAATGAGGTGAGTTGAGGACTTTCCTTAGTTTGGAGGATTGTATGGACAGGAAAATTGCAGTGTGAAGAGATTACTTGGGAACGAGAGTTTCTCTTTCTTTGAGCAACATGGTTGAGGGTGAAGCCTAACCATTCCAAGGCATAGAGAAGTAGAAGAAACATCATGGACAGGTGATGAAGTAGTGAGGCAAAGGCATTCTGGACATGCATCTTTTGGTGTAGAGATTGGCTTATTGTGCCATGAGGAGGACAGTGGAGTTGAGTTGTTGTAGATGATTTTGTTTTTGGGTGACTTCATAGTGCAATAAGGTGAGGGGAGACCTTGCCTTGGTTTGATATTGTTGTGCGGATGGATTGAATTGCAGAAGGAATTCAAAGTACAAACACACAAGTAGGTCCAAAGTGAAACACTTAAACATTGTGGAAGATCTCCTTGACAAAGATCAGACAATGGCAACAATAATGAGGCAAGGGTGGACACTTGCCTTAGTCTTTGAGGTTGGAAAAAGTGATGGAAGATGCAGACAGAAAAGACTAAGTTCGAGCATGAGGATGTGCATGCTCACGAATTGGGTGTGACGGTTGGATTAGCTACCCAACCAGTTCAATAAGTGGGGATCGACAGTGCGCGGAGGAATAAACTTGAGTTGAAGTATGGGCGCAGTAGCAAGACCACAAGAATTCAAAACTTAGTCAAATTTTTTAAGTGAAGTAGGAAATAGTCAGTTGTAGTAGGAAATGACAACAACAATAGAATCGAACAACAAGAAAACAACATCGCAATGAGATAATGCAACAGAATTGGGTGACTTTCATCCTTGGAGTTGGGTGAAGCAACCTCATTGACTCATGCAACAGATTGTGCACAGTTGGGTGCAATACAATTTGGTTGGTTTGTGGAAAACTTGGGGTTTCCACTTCACAAAGAAACTTGGGGTTTCCACTTTGAAAAAAATTGGGGTTTCCGGTTGACACGAAACTTGGGGTTTCCAACAAACTTAGTTGTGATAGGGGGCAAGAGTTCGAGTAGAGACCCGAAGATCACATATTTTGTGGATGTTGTCAGGGATGACAATGACTTGAGTTGGTGGAGGATGTAAGGTCTTAAGCTAGAAGGGCACAAAGAACCTCGCCCAATTTCTTAAGGAGACGAAACTTGGGGTTGCTTTGGCACCCAAGTGTTGTACTAGTCAGGCAAGTGGGCGCCTTGGGCACGCGAACATGGCAAGGGGATTACCTAAGTATGAAGAAACTGTTGGCACAGGGGCAGACCCAGGGTTCAACGCTCAAGAGCGCACCAACAAATCCCTAACTACCGGCCCTTTCGGAAACCCCTGCGAAGCAGATGAAGTCTCAACCAAGGTAGAGGCAGGGGTGGTTGCAAGACTCAAGTGTCTGCAACCTTAGCTGGGACATAAATCTATGATTATATCATTTACAGAGCACTTAGCCTTGCAAGCCCTACACAGTTCGCATAGAGCACTTATTCAACATCACATAGATGCACTAAGCAATCACATCTACTACTTCTTACATTGCCCATCCTTCTATTTATACATTACAAAAGTGGGCCTAAGCGTGGGTAAACCCACGGTCGACATCCCTTTTCCATTACATTAACCCAAAACCCTAAAAGGGGCCCAAAAGTGGACCGAGATCCCATGATCTCTGCTTCGCCTGGTGCTCCATCTTTGACAGGCCGTCGAAGTCCAAAAACGGTCAATTATGACCAAGTTTTCCTCAAAACTTAGTCAAGGTCCAACATAAACCAATAGATTGGGGTGCGCCAACATGAGGGGTGCACTAATTTTGGAAAACACTAGTCCCAAGGGGTACGATGGTTGATGAGCACATGGGTTCATTTGGGTGACCAGGTCTATGAAGGGGCATGACAATTCGTTTGGGTAACCCAGTCCATGAAGAGGAATGATGATTCGTTTGGACACATGGGTTTGTGAATGAGTGTGACACCCCCAAAGGATGCGATGATTCACGATGGTGACCTTTGGAGTCCCTATAAGAGAATAAGGGCACACAACCAGGGAAGGAAGATTTGAAGAACAAGGAGAACAAGATCAACTTTGTGATTATGTGGCAGGCTTAGACGAAGAGGGACGGGCTCCCTCAAGGAGCCAAGTCACTCCACATGGGAGGACTTGTGCTGCCTTGAGGTGATTTTGTAAGAAGAGTTGGGGCGACCTTCTTCTTGGTTGAGTTTGGAGGAAGTCTTGTCACAGGTTTGAGGAGGCATGCTATGAGACAGAACCGCAGGTCTGTGCGAGGCCTTGCAACAGAGAAGAGAAGACAAGTCTGCGGTTGAGGGCATGTTTGAGGTTCACCGTAGAAGGTTGTAGAGATAGTTGCGACAAAGAGTTTTGGTGTGACACATCTTTGTATGAGTGTCTTTGTGAGGTGAGGCGAGTTGTGTGACTCTACCCAGCTGTAAACCGAGCTGATAGTTCTCATATTGTAATTGTTTCGCAATAACAAAGACTTAGCCGAGTGTTAGGCACGTTTTGTGCCGCCCATGCTATATATGTGTTTCTCTTGTTTGGTTCACAAGTGTTCTCTTCGTTTCATGAATGTATGATTATATATGACTAAGTGCTAATCTGTTAACAATTGTCTAAGTATATAAGAGTTGCACTAGAGTAGGAGTGTGACTCGTCGATAGCATAGAATTGAGTCTGGGTATGCTCTAGGTGAAGAGGTGTAGTTCGGACGAAGTATCCTTGGTGTTGTCAAACAACCAAGAGAGAAACGTTGCAGTGTCGCACACCCTCAAGAGGTGCACGATCACAAGATTCAACTAAGCACACTATGAGGACGTGACATTTATGGTTATGTGATAAATGAAAATTTTAAAGAACCATTTTAGGTTAAGATTGCATGTTATGAGAGAATATACTGTGATTGTGCCTATGTGATCAAGATAAATTTTAAGGAAATATTTAAGATTAAAATTGCATGTTATAGGAGAGTGTGCTTTATACTTGTAAATAAGGGATTAAGGAAAATTTTTAAGAACCATTTAAGACTAAAATTGCATGCTACATTGTGGTTGTGGTTATGCAATCAAAGAAAAATTTAAAGATCTATTTAAAGTTAAGGTTGCATAATGGTTGTGGTTATGTTGTTAAGGAAAATTTTTAAAAATCATTTAAAATTAAGATTGCATGTTAAGAGAAAGAGAGTGTTGGGTTTATGGCTATGTGATGAGGGCAAATGTTAAATAACCATTTAAAGTTAATAAAGGAAAATTTTAAATAACCAAGTTAAGATTACATATTAAAAAGTTAAGATTATAAAATAGCATATTATTAATAAATATTGTATGTTATTAATAAATGTGAGTTATGGTAATGGATATATAACCAATGAAAATTTGAAAGAACCATTTAAAATTAAGATTATATGTTATATGAGAGTAAGATTATATGGTACATGAGAGTATGCATAAGATTGCATAGGACAAAATGTGTTGTCATTATGCATATGTGATCAAGAAAGTTTTTAAAGAATCATTCTAGGTTAAGATTTCATGTTACAAGAGGAGAGCACGCCTTGTGATTATGGTTATGTAATCGAGCAAAATTTAAGGAACCATTTTAAATGTAAAATTAAATTCTACATAAGAGTGAGAAGAGTGTGTTGTGGTTATCCTTATATAATTAAGGATACATTTAAAGGAATTATTTAAGATTAAGACAAAGACAATAACATATTAAAACTTATTATTATTATAGTTATGTGATTAATGAAAAATTTAATAAATTATTTAAAATCAAAATTGTAATATATAAATTTATATATTATAAAGATGTGATTTGTGATTATTGTTATGATATGTTGTTATGGTTATATTATTATAAATGTATTGTAATTATTGTTATGTTATGTGGTTATGGTTATATTATTATAAAATTAATTTAGATTTATTTTTAATTTGGATCTATAAAGTATTGAGAGGGATTAATTTTTTTAATGTGTAAATTTTTATTTATATGTTATTATGTAAATATATGTGTATTTATTTATTTTAAATTGAATAGATTTTATTATTATTATTATTATTTAATGTAATCTTATTTAAGTAAAATTTAAAATGATTTAAAATTCAACTTATATATCATATAATAATTTAATTTGGATGGATAATGTAAAAATATTAAAAAAAATTATATAGTAATTGGGGAGATTTTAAATAACTATTTAAAATTAACACTGAAAAATTGCAGCATCAGCATGGTTATAACTATATGATTAAGAAAAATGTTAAAGAAACATCTAAGGTTAACATGGCAAGATACAACAGAGCGTCCCTTGATCACTTAAAGGATTAAGAAAATCATTTAACTTAGGGATTACGAAATCATTTAAAGTTAAGATGGCGATGTTACGGGGGAGAGCGTGAGTTGTTATGTAGTTATTTGAGGTTGAAAAATTTTAAGCAATCATTTAAAGTTAAGATGGTAATCCTATGGGGGAGAGCGAGTTGTTATGTAGCCATTTGATTATGGAAAACTTTATTGACCTATTTAAAGTTAAGCTTGCACTTTTATATATATATATATATATATATATAATGTGATTGTAGTTACGTGATTAAAGGGATTTTAAATTAAAAAAATAAAAAATATTTAAAATTAAGAAAGTATGTTTTAATGGAAAGTAAGTTGTCATGTAGTTATTTGATTATGAAAATTTTTAATGAGTTATTTGAAATTAAGTTTTTATTTAACATTTTTGTTTTTTATATTTTTGATGATGGGTGGAGTGTCCAGTCAAAACATTAAATATTTTAGAAAACTCTACAAAGAGTTTTAATCGAAAAGTTATTTACACGTATTATAGAGTGCAAGTTGTTATGTAACTATTCAATCATAAAAAACTTTAATTAATTATTTAATTAATTAAAATTTTATTTTACATATAATGTGTATATGATTAAAGAAAATTTTAAAATATAATTTCAAATTAAAATTGTAATTAAATATTATTTCAAATTAAAAATAAATATTATAATTATAGCTATGTAATTATTATTATTATTATTATACACTTGAGTGGGCCTAATGGTTAAAACCTGTGTTTCTTTTTAAGAGGTCATAAGTTCAAATCTAGAGGGGGTAGGGTATGTATACCTTCGTAGACTTTACCAGTGAAATCGCTGGACGGAGGGAATCCCTTGTTTCACAAACAAGGAGGTCTCATACACCAATTTAGTGTGCTGACTTTTATTATTATAATTAGGTAAATTATGTTTCATGAGTTTTTGGAACGTGAATACTAGTGTTTCTCTCTCAAATTTATAGGAAATGTGAAGTTGAGAGTAACAATAATATATATTAAAAAAACATAAAAAAAATAAAAATAAAAATTAGATTACAATGTATCCAGATAATGATACATTTTAAATCTTATTTCAATAAAATTGAATGTCAATCTAGAATAACATTAATTACTAATTGAATTTGTATTAATAATTATATGAATATATTTAACACAATATTGAAATTTTAATATCCATAAAGATTTGATTAGAAAATGAGAAACAAAATTGAAAATACATATATAACATTTTAGCATCTTTTTAAAATTAAACTTTACATATAAAAACTTCAATCATCTTTGTAAATTTGAAGCATTATTCTTGTGATTGGAAAAAGCTAAATAGTATTACTCTTGTAATATGAAAATACAATAAAAGTCTATGATATGGTTAGTTGATAGCAACAACAAATTGGAGCAAATGCTTGTCATGGATAGGATATTGATGTATTCCACTTTCATGTTTAATCTAGATTTGAAGGAAAACATACATGCATTCAAAGTTTTTTATATCCACAACTATAAAGTGAGCATTATTAATTTTTTTACTTAAATAATTTTCAAAATAATATTTAGTGTAGTTTAGTCTTTGTTTTATAGTGATATTTTAAATAAATATAATGAATATTTGTAATAAATTTTGTATTTGTAATAATGGAATAAAAATATTTACAATTTAATTTAATATCGTTTTACTTTAAAGTTCTCTATTTGAGAAACTCATTTCCAAGCTCCTATTTTCTTGATGTTTAAGCTCCCAAATTCCTAAAACAGTTCCCAACCGATTTTAAGAGTTTCAGAGATGTTGAAAATGTCAGGAGAGATTTTGAATTTTATGTAACTATCATAATAAATATACATTATTATTATTATTATTATTTTATATTTATTAAATATTAAAAGGGAAAAAATTAAGATATAATTTTTTAATCATATTTAATAAAATAAAGTGTTTTATATAATTATATGGAAGAGATGTGTTATATCTTTAACTAATATTAATAACTAATAAAAATAATATTAATATTTTATATCTAATAGATTAATTGATCGTAATATTATTATTGATCTTTATAATTTGTTATGTCATGAGAATTAAATAAAATTTTGGGAGTTTTTTTCAATCTTTTATACTATATAAATGTTTTCTCTAATATTACTATTACCCTCACCCTCATATATATGAGGGTGAGGGTGGGGTGGTGGATATTGTTAGAGAAAACATATTAATACGTTTTCTATAAAAATGAAGTTATAAAGTAAAACAAATAATTTTTTATTAATTTTTTTAAGGTTCAAGATACCAAAATTAGTATATATAGATGATCATCATGGTCGTTGTCATTTAAAAAAATATAAACTAAATAAAGTAACACACACACACACACATATATATATATATTTATTTATTTATATGATCATTAAAGGTGTGGAAAAATGTGGGTGGTTGAGCACTTATAACAGCTAGGGTTACCCTAGTTGTCGTCATTCGATTTCTACAATCCACAACAAATGAGTTTCCATAGTTGCAATTTAGAGTTGAGCTCGTTGCATTCTTACTCTGGTGTAGGTTGAGTCTAAGACATGAATTGATTGGCTTGTTCTGACATCAATTAATTGCATTGGAGTTGTAGTCTTGAGCTAGGGAAGGTTGAATCCATGAGTTGGACATTGGATCCCTACGAGCTTGCCTCTTGATCTAGTTGGGTATTGGTGGCCACCCACCTATTCCAACTGGCTCCTCTTGACAGTTTTTAGTTCAACATGTTCTTCTGTAATTCTTTATAATTGTGGGTTATACACTTTCAGGGTTGTCTGAAGCCCTACACATTTTCCAGGTGGAGATTGGTGGTCACCCACCTAATCCAATTGGCTTATTTTGGAAGTTTTCATGTCAGTACATCTTTCTGTACTTCCAGGGCCGTTTTACGACCCTAAACAATGTTTTTTTGGCTTGTCATAGTCAAACTATAGATGGATTCAGAGTTTGATGACATAATCTGTATTTCTCGAAAAGACCTTTCCAACAGGCTATCATGCACCTAAAACGAAGGTTGTATGCAAACGTTACAACCCCAGGAAGTTGAGGTACCAACTTACCCATCGGGGCCCACATAAATTTTGGAATTTCATCTCCTAGGGTTAGGTTTTTGGATGTCTAGGGTTTTGGCATTCACGAGTAATGTTAAAAAGGCCTCTGGAGCCTCATTGTAATCATTCCGCTCAGACGGATGTGCATAGCAAGCCACATCTCTTCTCAGAGATAACTACCACCATTCGAGCAAGTTGTTTCCAGTTCTGCAGTTTTACAGTTTCAGCCTATTTTATTTATTCAATAGAAGTTATTGTTCATTGGATATCTGTTGTTGTTCTCTGTATCTCTGTGTTATTGTATTCATTCTTTTATTCCTTTTGTTCCACTCATAAATATGGATCAGTGGTATCAGAGCGGTCTGCTCTTCATTTTTTTTTTTTTGTGCATGTCCCCGACAATATCTGGGTACAATAAGTTGGGACTCGAACCCGTTGATCCTTTGCAAGATAGGCCATGCTGAGCCCGACAACAACCCATGAGGGACGAGAAGAAATATGATAGAGCAGGAGATCCTTTTAAAATGTTACATGAGGAATCCTTTGCGCAACAAAGGAACAAAATGATGGAAAAATTTTCACAGATCCTTCAGTGGCTTCCCACATGAGATGCATCTTAATCAAGCGGCCATGCAACCCCCTTCAAGGTACAAGTAAATTTTTATATTCCATTATTTGAAGGACTGATAGATGTGGATGCTCTAAATAAATGGTTTAATATGATCGAAGGGTATTTTTTGGTCCACAATTTTTCCGACAGGGAAAAGATTACTTTTGCACTCCTCAAGGCCATCGCCCATGTTAAGGACCAATACACAAGATGGACCATGCTGCGTCGGGAAAGGGACCAGACAGTACCAGATTTCACCAATATTTTCCATACCTTGCGCACCAAATTGGGTATCAAAGACTCTAAACGACATCTGGTGCTCAAATACCATGGTTGTCTACATAGATACATTCAAACAGAAATGGAGTTTCTAACCATCACATCATTAGGTGCGGCTTATAGATTTGTTGTCAAGATCGAGCAACAATTTAAGTAGAAGAGGCGAGAGTTTGGATCTGCAAACTCCTCACAGTCGAAGAAGAGAAAAGGCGGCCCCAACCCACAAAACAAGGGACAGATCAAAGATGCCCACTCTGAGGACAACCTGTCCAATCCACAACCCAAGAAGGGTAACGAGAAGTCAAAGAAGGACAAGTGAAAATGGTGTGAATACCATAAAATCCCTTGTCACAACCCCGAAGAATGTCACTCCAAGCAATCACTGGTGTAATGTCCTGGACCATCAAACACCTTGTCGGGCAACGCTACTACGTGGAAAAATTCTCATATTTATGTGGTATGCATTTAAATGAAGTTAAATGGCTAAGCAGAGTAAACATATAATTATTGTTAACATACAGAATTATTGAAATCAACAGTAAATATCATTGCAATGGAATACATGATAATATCGCAAGCATCACAGATGTGCATTTTAATTGAAATTATACACATGCATATACTTATCTTTGAAACTGTAATAACTCCACCAACCACGTGCATACCTTCCACGAACCTCCCAACCTTAGACCTCATTGATCATCAAGCTCAATAGTGGGTCACCCCTGAGCTGGGACTAAGCTCCACCCAAGGCAAGGGAATCCTAGGCTAGGCTGAGGTTACAATAAAACTACACAGAGCAACTGGAAGGATTCTCTCCAGGAGCCTTCTTACGCCCACTACTAATAGACTCTCATTCCCCACATGTCTGTTCCACCCAAGAGTATACACCTTCACAAGCACAGTCCATCAGTGCTTCACCTCCCTCTCTAGGCCTCGGCAATAGGCCGAATTAGGAATTCTCAAAGCTTTGAAGCTGGTGCTGGAGTCTCTCTGGGAGAAAACCACTTCCCAACAGACTCTCTCACATGGAGGGAGTTGCACATAGGCCTGAAAACCTGCTTCTTCTACCACGGGCCTGACAACTCGCTTCTTCAGCACACTCTTTGACTCAATTCCAACCGGGTGAGGGAAACTGCAACAACATCAACACTCAGTTGACACCAGGATGACAACCACAACATAAAATGGGCATAGTCTCGTAAATGGCAACAACCAAACACTAAAATATAGCACGCTTAGGTGATTATCCAGGTGTCGGGTTCTACAGAAGACACAAATCATCTCACAGTTGACTGGTTATAGGATTCGTGACAAGAAATTATGTAGAGGTTGAGGATGGAGGCCAAACACAAAGACCAGATGGAATTTATGGGAATACACCGGAAAATCACAAAGGTCTCACTGTTTCAATTTTCAGAGCTGTGTGCGATATGCAGAGCTCAAACGAAGAGGTCACACAGTTCAGACAACGAACGACAGAATGGAGAACTAACCCCCAACTCAACTGACGCTTCAACTTTTAACCGCATGCGCCCAGGTTGACACTTGTCTTCTTGGTGCTGCATGCATTCCCTTTTGCACACTTGGAGCTGCATGCGTTGCTTCTCCCAGGCGTTAGGATGAAAACATGTTTGTCACATAGCTTTTGGAATAATAATAAATTATTATTCCCCAAGGACTTAAGCCCCCAAGCTTAGCCCCTAGGGTCAACACTTAGCCTCTCTTTCCAACCTTTCAGCCCCCTTTCCCTTACCCACTTTGTGGAAGATTAGTCCCCCATCACTCTTTCTTCGTGGTCAGTCTACACGCAACGATGTTTATATTTTTATTAATGTTCTGCACAATACATATACAAAAACATGCATCTGGCCTTAATACTTAGGCTCTCTGGCCTAATAAACACATAAGCCTACTAGCTTATCAATACTTGGCTCACCAGCCTACAAAACATGATTTACAATTCATAAACATGATTACAATAGGGCTCATCCTTGGGGATATTACAATCCCCTTCCCTTATTTTTGCACTGTCCTCAGTGCAACTTTCACACAACATCAATCAATATTTTTCAAAATCTTCAAAAAGATGTGGGTATTCTGCCCGTATAGCATCCTCATGCTCCCATGTCGCGTCCTCGGGACCGTACCAGGTCCACTAGACCTTTACAAGCTCTATGGCTCGATTCCTGAGCTTTTTTCTTTTCCGGTCTAATATGCGCACATGATGCACTTGCAGGACACCTTCTTGCTCCACCTGAATCACATTCCAATCAATTACATGATTAGCATAAGATATATATTTCTTAAGTAATGAAACATGAAACACATTATGTATGCTCATGGATGCAGGTAGTGCAAGCATATATGCAACTGGCCCAATCCTTTCTAGGATTCAAATGGCCCACAAAATCTAGCTGTCAACTTGACGCAGTTTCCCAGCTTTAGGGAACTTCTATTGGCTTTTACTTTCAGGAACACATGGTCACCCACTTTAAACTCTATGTGGGTTATGTTCTTATCAACATAACTTTTCTTCCTGTCTTGGGCAACCTTTAAATTCTACATGATTTTTATCATCTGTTCCTCCATTTTCTTGAGCAACTCTGGCCCAACCACTGCCCTATCAGCTAGATTATTCCATCTTACTGGATTATTTCACTTTCAACCATAAAGTGCTTCAAATGGGCTCATCTTCAATGATGCTTGATACCCATTATTGTAGGCGAATTCTACCAAGTGCAGGTAGTCTTCCCATTTTGATGGTTTGTCCATCACATACATCCTTAGCGTGTCTTTTATTACTCTGTTCACCCTCTTTGTCTGTCCATCAGACTTAGGATGGTAAGTTGTGCTAAAATTCAGATTTGTTTTGAATCCTTTGAACAACCCCTTCCAGAAATTTGAAGTAAATTTCGGGTCTCTGTCAGACACAATTGTCTTGGGAATTCTGTGCAATCGTGCCACTTCCTTCATAAAGACGTTGAAAACATACGTTGCCTTGTGAGTAGTCTTTAACGGAATGAAATGGGAAGCTTTCGTAAGCTTGTCCACCACCACCATGATTGAATCATGCTGCTTGCCTGTTCTGAGCAATCCTGTGATGAAATCCATTATCACTACTTCCAACTTCCACTCAGGAATGGGTAAAGGTTGCAGCAACGCTACTGGGTGCCTGTGCTTAGCTTTAACCTTCAGGCACTCCATACATCTAGCGATGTACTCAATAATCTCTTTCTTCATACCTGGCCAAAAGTAATGGCTCTTGACTGTTGCCACAATTTTCTGATGTCTATGGTGCCCTGCATAAGGCACATTATGCATTTCATGAAAAATCATAAGTTTCACATCCTGGACATTAGGTACATAAATTATGTTCTTGTGCATAAATGTTCCATCGGTTTCCAATTTATAGTTCTCCACTTTTTGTGGCATATTACCTTGCTCTAGCTTTGCTACCAAATCCTTGTACTGCAAATTTGTATTTGCAGCCTCTGAAATTATGCTCTTTATATTGGTTTGGCACATGCTAATGGTTGTAGCATGTAATTCATGTACTCTTCTGCTGAGTACATCAACCACTTTATTCTCCTTCCCTTTGACATGCTTGATATCAAAATCGTATTCACAGATAAACTCCAACCACCTACTCTGCCTAGCATTCAAGGTTGGTTGGTCAAACAAATACTTCAGACCGTTATGGTCTATTCTCAGTTTGAACCTCCTTCCCATGAGGTAATGCCTCCATTTCTTTAAAGTGTGTAATATGTCTGCCAACTCCAAATCATGAGTTGCATAGTTCCTTTCGTGCTCTTTCAACTTTCTGGATTCATAACAGATTATGAATCCATTTTGACTGAGGACTCCTCCCAGTCCTTCTTTGCACACATCAGTGCACACCACTAAATCTTGATTTGGATATGCAATCCTTAAGATTGGAGCACTAGTTAACAGTTGCTTCAATTGCTGAAAACTTTTCTCACAATCATCTTTCCATTGAAACTTTTTCTCCTTCCTTTGCAAGGAAGTGATAGGGTGATATATCCTCAAGAACCCCGAGATAAACCTTCTGTAATATCAATATAGACCCATGAAGGATCTGACTTCTGTCACATTCTTTGGCGATGACCATTCTCTAATGGCCTCAATCTTCTCAAGATCTACAGTTATCCCTTCCTTCGAAATAATATGCCCCAAGTAATGGATCTGCTCCTGATAAAACGAGCATTTGCTCAACTTGGCGTACAACTGGTGCTCTCTTAGCACTTGCAACACCATCCTAAGATGTTGTTCATGCTCTTCCTCCGACTTGGAATATACAAGAATGTCATCCAGGAAGACTATGACAAGCTTGTCTAGATAGTCCTTGAATACACCATTCATCATGCACATACAAACACCGAGTGCATTTGACAACCCAAACGGCACCACTCTGAACTTGTAATGACCATACCTTGTTCTAAAGGCAGTCTTGTTGATGTCTTCATCTTTTATCCTTACTTAGTGATATCTCGACCTGAGTTCTTTCTTCAAAAATATCTTCACATCCTTCAACTGATCGAAGAGGTCATCAATCCTCGGTAGAGGATATTTGTTCTTTACAGTTACTTTGTTCAATTGTCTGAAATCGATACACAATCTCAGTGTCCCATCCTTATTCTTCACGAACAGGACCGGGGCACCCCAAGGTGACACACTTGGGCGTATATACCCCTTCTTTAGAAACTCTTCAAGATGCAGCTGCAACTCTTTCAGCTCTGGCGTACTCATAAGGAGCTTTTGACACTGGAGTTTCTCCGGGCATCAAATTTATTGAGAAGTCTATATCTCTTTTTGGAGGTAGTCTGGGTATCTCCTAAAATATATCCTCAAAATCCTTTAGTACTGCATGGTCTTTGATCTTTGACACATTATCCTTAGGTGCTTCCTCCACATGGGTTGCAAATAATTGACAGCCTTTTCTGTAGCACTTCTTCAACTACATTGCTGAGATTTCTCTAATAGCAACAGCTCTGGGAATTCTTTGGACTGTTTTCTGATTCCATTTCTCATCCAGGCAAGTGAATTCCTTGATATGACAGTCCAAGATGGCATGGTGTCAATCCAACCAATCCATCCCAATTAAACAGTCATAAGAACCTAAAGGCGGAACATTCAATTCAGCCTTTGTGCTCAGTCCATTCATGTCCACAGGACAGGACTTAACCAACTCAGTGACTTTCCTCTTGGTTCTTGTAGCCGGCTGCACTAACCAAGACTTTTCATGTTTGCTTCTCGACAAATGAAAACTTTCCACCACTTTAGGATCTATATAACTATGGATAGCCTCTGAATTAATTAAAATAGTAAAGGGTTGGTTGTTAATCATACCTTCCACTTCAATCATGTGCGACTGATATTCAACTTGCTTGTTGTTCAGGGATGTGTAGATCCTTGGCATTCTACTGCCTATGTCCTCCACTGTTTTAGCTTGGTGAACATTATGGAAAACTCTCACTTTGCCATTTTTATGGGGACAATCTCTGTACTTGTGGTTCTCTTTACAGCCCCAACACTGAATGGGTGTCTGTCTTGGCCTTTGTTCCCCTACATCAACCATTCTCAGCTCTCTAAACGATATTTTTCCTTTAGGAATGTTTCTGAAAAAGGGAGGTTTGTTTCCTTTCTTCCTCTGCTCTTTCTTAAACTTCTTCTGGTCATCCCAAGCCTTCCGGAAAGTAGGCTTCTCTCTTTGCTGCTCATACAAGCATTTCGCTCTTCTTATCGTTTATTCCATAGTTTTTGGGTCATCATATTGGATCTTGTCCCCAATGGAAGGTGGCGGTCCACTCAGGTACCTTTGAATATTGACAGTTTCATCCTTGATGAATAGAACATACTTCAGTAATTCCAAAAATCTTCGCTCGTATTCATCAATGGCCATGCTACCCAGCTTGAGTTCAAAGAACTCTTTCATCTTTCTGTCGTAGTATCTTTTAGTCAAGTATTTCTTCTCGAAATACCTCTTGAATTCCTTCCAAGTGATATCTTTCTCTCTAATGTGTTGCACCTGCACAAGATGATCCCACCACATGGATGCCTTTCCCTTCAGTTGATATATTTCAATTCTTTCTTCTACATGAGAGGAATAATTTTGCAATTGGAAATATTTCCTCATGCCACGCAACCATGTTTCAACATCTTCCTCCTTCTTATGCTCTCCATCAAATGTAGGCGGCTTAATCTTATTCATATCTCGCTTCAATTCATCCACTCCCGATCTCATGTGCTTTTTGGTAGGAGACGGGTTGGAACTACTGTGTGCCCTCCTCTTGGAGCGACATGATGGTGTCTACCCGCACTCCTTGACCTTCTTCCCTCAGAAGTCTGGTGACTCCCTGTTTTTCTCGAGTCACTCTCCTTCTCCAAATTCTTCTCTATTCTCTCCAAACTCCTTAACATATTTATGTTAAATTCACCTTGTTTTTCCTGAGCTTTTTTCTATCTGCTCGGCGAGTTTGGGCATCTTTCTGCAATTTTTCAACGATTTTCATCATGTTTCCTTCGTTATCTATCTCTTCTCCATGCCCATTGGAGTTTGATCCTTCAACTCCCAAGTGAAACATCCATTCCTTTTGCTTCGTCCTCACTATTGGAAGCAGTTTGTGCCCTTTCCATTTCTCTTGCACTCAGTGGAAATTCTACTCAGTTCTGGCACTCACTAAACTTCTGCAAACACAATGTCCAGACAATCGGAATTTGTCAGGTCATTAATCCTTAACAAATTCCACAGCATTCAAAAACAACTTGATTCAAGAAAAAGTTCAGTTTCCATGAAATTTCCGATCTTTGTTGGGCTCTGCAGTACACTCAGGTCATAGCCCTTTTCCTCTATTTCCCCAGCCCCACGCAACCAAGGGTTGTGGCAAACCGCTAGATCTACAAGGTTCTCTAAACGAAACTTCGGGGTTTTGGGTTTTGGGGTTTCGGTCTTGGAGGCTCTCACACTCACTTTCCTCTCCAACTCCCAACTTCCGAACTTTCGACCTTTCTCACCCCCGGGCCCACAACACAGCTGTCATCAACCAAGGTGGTGACACGGGGTGTCCTTAAGAAGGTCCACGTTACCTCGAGTGACGCCATCCGGCCCTACTGCATCTATTTTTTTCTTCAGGACCCACTAGCACGTGGCACACATCCCCTGTGTTCTCATCAATCCCATTGACGTCAGTCTGACCCAATACTTTGGCTCATCAGGATTTCACGATTTCGGGCCTTGGGAGTTTGTGCATCAGCACCTCCCATTCTCCCGACGACCGAACTTCCAAAATGCTGACATTTTAGAGATCCTAATCTGATGGTCCTGACTTCCCCATGATTTGACAACTCAGATATCGTCGATATTTCATGTGTCGCAAGGTTGAAAGACCTCCCACCTTCGTTCTTTTGGTCCCCGAAATGTCGTGATTCCTCCTGGACAATTAACGGTCCAAATCTCTCCTTGATCAATGGTTGTGATTCAATCGTAAATTCTCACAGACTCACCCTTTGACCATTTCAAGTCACGAGTCAGCAAAAGGATGATCACTCTCCATGCGTCCCTCCCGATGGATGGTTTTGATGAGTTCGGGGCTTCGCGTATCGCGATTTCCACACTCATGTGCAACTCCAAATGGTTTTAAACCTTGTGCACGTTCCTTGGATCCAACGGCTGTTGGTCCAAAGGATCAGATTTGATGGCCCAGATATGATCTCTTCTGCACGCTCTCCTTAGTGTCTAGACATGGATTCGATGGTCCATATCTTCTCCTTTACAACTGATCTATGGCTGTGGTTTTATTCCACCACAGCTCCTCCTAAGCTTCGTAACACAACAAATGTAACCCCTTGGCACTCGAAAAAAATCTAAGGTTCAAAATCGGTTCCCCCGAACACCATTTCCACTTGAAACCTTGGGTCCAAAGACCACTTATCCAGCCCATCCAGGCTCAACGTTGAAAACATGGCGCTCTGATACCATATTGTAACATCCTTGACCATCAAACCCCTTGCCGGGCAACGCTACTACGCGGAAACATTATCATATTTATGTTGTATGCATTTAAATGAAGTTAAATTGCTAAGTAGAGTAAACATATAATTACTGCTAACATACAAAATGATAGAAATCAACAATAAATATCATTGCAACGGAATACATGATAACATCGCAAGCATCACAGATGTGCATTTTAATTGAAATTATACACATGCATATACTTATCTTTGAAACTGTAGTAACTCCACCAACCACGTGCATACCTTCCACGAAACTCCCAGCCTTAGACCTCACTTCTCATCATGCTCAATAGTGGGTCACCCCCGAGCTGGGACTAAGATCCCCCCAAGGCAAGGGAATCCTAGGCTAGGTTGAGGTTACAGGAAAACTGCACAGAGCAACTGGAAGGATTCTCTCCAAGAGCCTTCTTACACCCACTACTAACGGAATCTCATTCCCCACATGCCTGTTCCACCCAAGAGTATACACCTTCACAAGAACAGTCCATCGGTGCTTCACCTCCCTCTCTGGGCCTCGGCAACAGGCTGGATCAAGAATTCTCAGAGCTTCGAAGCTGGTGCTGGACTCTCTCTAGGAGAAAACCACTTCCCAACAGACTCTCTCACCTAGAGGGAGTTGCTCACAGGCCTAACAACTTTCTTCTTCTACCACGGGCCTGACAACTCACTTCTTCAGCACACTCTTCGACTCAATTCCAAATGGGTGAGGGAAACCACAAAAACATCAACACTCAGTTGACACCAGGATGACGACCACAACAGAAAATGGGCGTAGTCCCGTAAATGGAAACGACCAGACGCTAAAACACAACACACTCAGGCGATTATCCAGGTGTCGGGTTCTACAGAAGACACAAATCGACTCATGGTTTACTGGTTACAGGATGTGTGACAGGAAATTACGTAGAGGTTGAGGATGGAGGCCAAACGTAGAGACCAGACGAAATTTATGGGAATACACTAGACAATCATAGAGGTCTCACAGTTTCAGTTTTCAGAGCTGTATGCGATATGCAGAGCTCATACGCAGAGGTCACACAGTTCAAACAACACATGACAGAATGGAGAAAGAACCCCCAACTCAAATGATGCTTCATCTTTTAACTGCATGTGCCTAGGTTGACACTTGTCTTCCTGGTGTTGCATGTGTTCCCTTTTGCACACTTCGAGCTGCATGCGTTGCTTCTCCTAGGACTTAGGATAAAAACATGTTTGTCACATAACTTTTGGAATAATAATAAATTATTATTCCCCAAGGAATTAAGCCCCCAAGCTTAGCCCCTAGGCTCAACACTTAGCCTCTCTTTCCAAACTTTCAGCCCCATTTCCCTTACCCACTCTGTGGAAGCTTAGTCCCCCATCACTCTTTGTATTTTTATTAATGTTTTGCATAATACATATACAAAAACAAGCATTTGGCCTTAATACTTAGGCCCTCTGGCCTAATAAACACATAATCCTACCAGCTTATCAATACTCGTCTCACCAGCCTACAAAACATGATTTACAATTCATAAACATGATTACAACAGGGCTCGTCCTTGGGGATATTGCAACTGGTGGATGAGATGAAAGCTTCTGAGGTAGAGGCAGATTCTAACTTCGAATCAAATCCAAAAAGTGGGAAGCAGATCATTGATGTCGAACCCAATGCCAATTACGCTACCACCAAATTCCAACCAAGCGAACCAGAAGAACCAGAGGAAAGGGAACACCTATTTCACTCATAGATGTGGGTAAAGGGAACTCCGCTGCATTTCATTTTCGACAACGACAGTTAGAAGAACCTGATTTTAACAAAGGTTGTCAAGTGGCTGGACTTGCTGATAACACCACACCCGCAACCCTACACCATCGGCTGGCTTCGCCAACAACAAGATCTCTGCGTTAGCCAACAATGTCATCTTCCCTACAACATCAAGCCCTTCAAAGACGAGGTATTGTGTGATATTTCTCCCCTTGAAGTTTGTGATGTTCTCTTAGGCCAACCATATTTGTGGAAGAGACATGTTGTGTATGAGTCTAGACCTCGTAGTGTTATTATTAATTTGGGTAGACAGTTGTATAGGATACTAGAGGTAGTGTCTCCTACCACTATTTCTTTAATCTCTGCTAAGAAATGCAGTAAGGTCATATCACAGACCGAGAAGTTCGTCTTCTTTCTGATTCATGCTCGTAGTAAGCAAAAGGTCACTGCCAAATCCGTGAACTCTACATAGAGCCTCTCTTTGCAACAGAAGCAAGTGGATGAGATCGTGGAAGAGTACAAAGACATATTCTCCTCACCCATTAGGGTACCAACGCACTGCCGAGTCAAACATCCAATTGATCTAACCCCCAATGCCCCGTTGACTAATGGACCAGTCTATTGTCGCTTACTAATGGAAAATGAAAAAATCAAGTGCCAGATCCAAGATTTGCTTAAAAAGGGGCACAACCGACCCATCTCCTCCCCTTGTGGAATCCTAATTGTGCTGGTGTAGAATAAAGACAAGACATGGCGGCTCTGCATTGATTATAGAGCATTAAAAAAAATCACAATCAGGAACCGATACCCAATTCCCCGTATTGATGACCTTCTTGACCATCTCAAGGAGGAAAATTTCTTCAGCAATATTGACCTAAAATCTAGCTACCACCAAGTTCCCATCGAACCAATTGATGTATGAAAGATATCTTTCAAATCTAAAGAAGGTCTCTTCGAATGGCTGGTCATTCCCTTTGGCTTAACAAATGCACCAACAACTTTCATGAGATTGATGGATGATGTATTTATACCCTTCACCAACTCTTTTGTGGTGGTATATCTGGATGACATCCTCATCTTCAACAGAACTTGGGAGGAGCACATGAAACATATTTAGCAGGTTTTGGGCACTCTGCAGTAACACAAGCTTTATGCCAACTTGGAAAAATTCTCCTTTGGCATGAACAAGGTCCAATACTTGGGCTGCATTGTTGATGAGCATGGGGTACATGTGGATCCAACTAAGATCTAAGTCATTTGTGACTGGCCAGCCCCGACCACACTAACGGAGCTTCAGAGCTTCTTGGGACTTACCAAATTCTACGGAAGGTTCTTGTTGGGATTGTCCCATTTTGCATGGGCCCTCATCCAAGTAACCAAGGATAGTGGTAAGGAAAATTTCGCATGGGGGAAGACACAACAACAAGCATTTTATGATCTGACGCATCACTTATGCTCAGCTCCAGTACTCTCCTTACCTGATTTGCAACAATCGTTCAAGATTGAGATTGATATTGATGCCTCCGATTATGATCTCAATGTGGTTCTCTGTTAAGCCCTAATATTGGCTCATTACCCCTTAATTGGGGCATATTATATTAGTAATGTTATTTTTTTTATGTCAGATTTAGGCCATTAGTTGTAATTATACCTCCTAGTCTCCTATATATACCAAGGAGACATTTTCATTTTGAATCATCTTGTACTTGAACATTTAAGTGGGGTAAAAGAAGGTTGCCCCCTC